>JAJMEC010000001.1:316205-474950 GCA_030573955.1 Yamadazyma triangularis
AAAAAAATTTTTTTTTTTTTTTTTTTAAAAAAAAAATATCTTTACTATTGTCTTAGCGGATGTGTAGCGGAAACCCTATATATAGTGAGGGATTTCCCCATTTTTCAAAAGAACAATTTTACTAAAAAAACAATTTTTCAAAACTTAACATGAAACTTGAAGAACTTAAAAACCCCGAACTTATCAAATTCCAACCTTACGTCGACGGGAAATGGTTTGAAAGTAAATCTAGTACTACTTTTAAAGTATATGATCCTGCCACTGAAGAGATGATTGCTGAACTTCCTGATATGTTACCAGAGGAAATCGATTCTGCCATAAAAAACACTTATGATTCATTCAAATCTTATAGAAGAACAAGTGCTCATGAAAGATCAAAATGGTTAAGAAATTGGTTTAACCTTATGATGGAAAATGCTGAAGATTTAGGTAAAATCATTACTTGGGAAAATGGTAAACCTTTAGCTGAAGCTATTGGAGAGATCAAATATGCAGCTTCATACTTTGAATGGTTTAGTGAAGAAGCTAAAAGAGTTTATGGTCATACAATTCAACCTAGTAATCACAATAACAAAGTAATTACTCAAAAGCAACCGGTTGGTCCTGTTGGATTATTATGTCCATTTAATTTCCCCAGTGCCATGGGGACTAGAAAGGCAGCTCCTGCTTTAGCCGTTGGTTGTACTACTATTTTAAAGCCAGATAGTCAAACTCCATTATCTTCATTAGCCCTTGCATATTTAGCTGATAAAGCCGGATTTCCTCCAGGATGTTTTAATGTAGTGTTATCATCAGTTGAATCAACACCAATGTGTGGATTGAAATTTTGTGAATCACCATTGATCAAAAAGATTTCATTTACTGGATCTACAGCTGTAGGGAAGCTTTTAATGAAACAATCATCATCTACATTGAAGAAAATTTCTTTTGAATTAGGTGGTAATGCTCCTATTGTTGTTTTTAATGATGCTGATTTGGATAAAGCTGTGGATCAAAGTATTGCTTCTAAATTTAGATCTTTAGGTCAAACATGTGTTTGTGCTAATAGAATTTATGTTCAATCAGGAATTTATGATAAATTTGTTACTAAATTCCTGGAAAAAGTTAATAATTTCAAAATCGGCAATGGATTTGAAACTGGAATCACTCATTCTTGTTTAATAAATGAAAAAGCATTAACTAAAGTTGAAGACCATGTTAATGATGCCATTAGTAAAGGAGCAAAATATGCCGTCAAAGGTGGTAGATTGGCCGATAAGGGTAAACATTTCTATTCCCCAACAGTGTTAACTGATGTTACCCAAGACATGAAGGTTTCAAAAGAAGAGACTTTTGGTCCTTTAGCTCCACTTTTTAAGTTTGATACTAAAGAAGAAGCTTTGTCTTATTGTAATGATTCCGAATTTGGTTTGGCTTCATATATCTTTTCCGAGAGTATAAATACCATTTGGTTCATGTCAGAGTTCTTAGAAGCAGGAATGATATCAGTGAATGTTGGGGTTTTCACTGATGCAGCTCTTCCATTTGGTGGGGTAAAAGAATCCGGATTTGGAAGAGAAGGTTCCTTATATGGAGTCGATGATTACACTGTAGTGAAATCAATTACCTTGGGAGACGTTTATAGTTAATAGTTATAATTAACAGTTATAATTAATAGTAATATCTCCGTCGCAACAACCTGCCTATTTGGGAAACGATAATAACTTGCGCTGCAATAAAATATCACTATCTTTTCATGGATTTTTTTTTTCTTAATTACCATGTTTTTTCTTCCATTGAAAAGTTATACTACTTTCTGTATTATATCCAAAGCTTTAGCCTTAACGGTTAATCCTTACGAGAATTTGCCACAGAATGAAGTTCAATTTAACCTGGAACCTCAATCCTCAGAAGCGCAATCTTTCTTAGATTCTGTATATGGTCAACTTGTGGAGACTCCTCAAAGTAGACAGTTTAAACAACAGTTATTAGACCAAGGTCATGTGAAGGTGTTTTCTGAAGAAGATAATGATGGTGAAATTGACTTTACCAACTTAGATATGGGAACGTTTGAACAGTTAATGCAACAAAGGGATAAATTTAATACCATTAATCAACACCAATTTGCGTCCAAGAGTCATGAAGCCTACATGAAGTATCAGCCGAAATTGACATTCCCTGAAGATGATTACACCGAGGATATCAGCTTCAATAAAAACCTTTTTGGGGGTATCATTACTTTTGGAGGATTGGAACATTTTAACTGTTTTGATGAGGAAAAGTATGATAATCCTATTGATATTGCCATTGTAGGAGCTCCATTTGATACAGGGGTATCGTACCGCCCTGGAGCACGATTTGGACCAGAAGGAATTAGACTGGGAGCACGGAGAATAGGCGGAGCCACACCAGTAAGAACCAATGGTAAATCCAATAGTAACTTAACTCATATTGATCCTTTTGATAAATCAAGTCACAATTTGACGATTATTGATTGTGGAGATGTTCCTTTAACTCCTTTTGACAACAGAATTGCTTTAAATCAATTGTACCGTGGAGAAAGAGCCATTCATAACCATACCAGCACTAAAAATAACGTTCCTTCACCTAAGATTATCACTATGGGAGGAGATCATACCATCACATTAATGGGACTTAAATCAGCTTATGAGAAGTATGGCCCCTTAAACGTGTTACATTTCGATAGCCATATAGATACTTGGGATCCTAAGGTTTTAGGAGGAGGTATTTCTAACTATATGAAGCTTAACCATGGAACATTCTTACATTATGCCGCCGAACAAGGGTATATCAACAAGAACAACAGTTATCATTTAGGATTGAGAGCTCCTTATATTGATGACAAATATGATAGACAACATGATGTAGATTGTGGATTCAATACAATAACCGCCAGAGATATTGATAGATACGGAATTAGAGGAATTGTCGATATCATTTTGAACCTGGTAGGTAAAACCAACCCAGTATACATAACCGTTGATATAGATGTATTAGATCCAGCATTTGCTCCAGCTACAGGAACCATGGAAATAGGTGGATGGTCAACCAGAGAGTTATTGAGTATTTTGGATGGATTTGAAGGTATTAATTTGGTAGGTGCTGATGTTGTAGAAGTTAGTCCTCCATTTGATTCAAATAGTGAGATTACATGTTTGGCGGCAACTTCGGTGATAGATTCATTTTTAGGATTAATGATAGCCAAGGAGATGTGAGTAGAAGTAGAAGAAGTAGTGAAAGTAGTGAAAGTAGAAAAAGTAGTAAAAGTAATGAAAGTGATAAAACATATTTATATAAAGGTTTAAATTTGTAAAGATGTTTTGTAAAAATCCCTTTACTCCATCAGTATCATCTCTGATAATCGTATTTCAAGATGCGGAATTTGCCGAAATAAACGGTTTTATCTTAGGAATTTCTTTCTTTTTTTCAGAGGGTTTCAACTTTTCCAAAGTATTTAAGAACGTGGTTTTCCTTGTGGAATGTGCATGACTTCTCCTAAGAGAGTGCAGTTGAAGAAGACTGAAATTGCCAGCACTAACTATTTGGGATTGTTAAATACTTATCCTGTTAATCAAGTAGAATATGATAAAAACAACAACATTGAGAAGTATATAACCAAACCCGGAATTGATGAGATGAAGTTTACTATGGAAGATAATAGAATTTCCAAGGTTGATGTTTATTTTGAAAAGGGGGAAGAAGAAGAAAAACAACAAAAACATCAACAAATCCACCAAAAAACCCCTTGTGAATTACCTTATCCAGTAACATACGTTAAACGGAACCCAAAATCCAAACTCCCAATGGCATTATTATGGGTGGTATTGTTACTTGTATTAATTAGCATCCGTTCCATTAGATTATAGACATCGTAAATGTATACATTAATATATGCTTATACACTTCTAACATTGTTCATTGGTTGTCGTTATATACATCAAAAAGTAAACCTCTGACTTACATTAATCACCTCTTAACGCCCTAATAACCGCCGGTCTTCTCATCATATACTTAGTCCATTTGTAGACTTCAGGAAATTCTTGTTTCAAATTGATACCTATTCTATCCACTACATTATTCCAAGGAACAAAGGATAAATCAGCAATAGTGGCTCTATCCCCTACTAACCACACAGGATAATCAAAATATCTTGATTGTGATAAAGGAGTGGTTCCTGCAGAATAAGCAGCTGCATTATCTACATCCAATTCCATGATTACCGCTTCCCTTCTTTCAGCTAATGCCATTTCTACAACCCCATAAACCCGCCTGACTTCATCAGTATATCTTTCAACAGCACTAGGAACGGGGCTCGAATGGAAATATCTAAAATGTAAAGCTTGTCCAATCATAGGAGCATGACCACTAGTTTGGAAAAATACCCAAGAACTAATTTGGGATTGTTCAATTAAATTATTAGACCATAAACTACAATCACCATTCTCTCGACTAAACTTCGATACCAAGTAAAATATTATTGCTCCCGATTCCCAAATAGATGTGTTATCATTATAATGATCGATTAATGCAGGAACTCTAGCATTAGGGTTAATAGTAACAAATTCAGGAGCCCTTTGTTCTCCATGATTAAAATCCAAAAAGATTGTATTATAGCCAAGATTTAATTCACTCAATATAATAGCCACTTTAAACCCATTAGGTGCTGATCTATGACTGAACAACGTAAACCCTTCAGTAGGTTGATCTTGAAAGAATTTACTGATTCTAGACTGTTGAACGTGATCACCTGCTTCTGATTGCAATTGCTGTTGTAACAAATTTAAATTGGCTTCATTTTGTTGTTGGTCCTTAATACTAACATTTTTCAATCCCACGGATAAGTTGGATATGGTGTGACCTGATTCATTGACACCATTATTCGACATATTTATGAACACTGTGTGTGGAGGTTAAGTAGTAATATATTAAATTAGGTAGAAAATTTCTCACCAATTTTTTTGGCTTTTTTTTGCGCTAAAACATCGCACGCTCACAAATTACACAAACATAACCCCGATTTCAAACATGATATTATTACTATATACTTTGGAGTCATAACATTCTATATATTACACAATAAAAGGAGGGACAATACCAATAAATTAAAAGAAAATAATAGTAATAGTAATACTAATACTAATATCACTATTAATATTAATAATAATGCTAATGAGTGGTATGACCTCTATGGTATTTCAATCCATTCAAATTCTTATACCGTTTACCACATACTTCACATCTATAAGGTTTATCTTTCTCTAGCGCAGCACCATCCAAAAACGGAGTATTAGATTCGGGATCGATGACGGAAATGGACCCATCAGGGTTTTCCTTTAAGGTTTGGTTTTGATGACCATGAAGTCTATGATATTTTAATCCGTTTTGGTTTTTATAGTTTTTATCGCATCCAATCACTGGACACTTGAAAGGTTTATCTTCACTATTTTCCATGACATATAAATGACGAGCAGGATCATCAATGTACATTAAATCATCTTCATCCATAGGACTGCCTTCAGCAGATGACATGGGGGAATTAGATTGATTACCCTGCGGGGTTTGAGGACTATGTTGTTGTAATAATTGGGGATCTTGTTGAGAGTGGTTCATATTAGAATCATGAAGATGTTGAGGATTAGAAATACTTCCTTGACCAGTGGATCCTCCAGAAGAATGATGGTTATGTTGGATGTTATTAGGCATGACATTTGAAGGCTGCGAATGACTATCATTATGACTATTATTACTATTAGTGATGCTATCATTAGAATGATGTTGGTGAAGGGTTTGAGGATGATGTTGGTGATGATAGTGTTGATTTTGGGGATGATCATGATTATTATTTAAAAACACATCAGTAGTGGATACGGTTTCCAAGATGTTATGAATATTATTAAGATTACGATTTCTATTAGTATTCAATAAATGATTGGAATGATCCGGTGGAGGGGATAAATTAATATGAGCTTCTTCATAATGTCGCAATAAATCATGTAGCGTTGGTAATAATTGGTCACAACAACTATAATCCTTACAATAATCAGCTTCCAAGTTGGGTAAATACGATGTTTGTGGTGGTGATATGGCCATGGAATTAAAGTGATGATTATTATTAGTAGTAGTATTATTAGTATTAGTAGTAGTATTGTTATGATGATTAGGATGACTAAATCTAATAGATCCTCTTCTAGGGTTAATTAAATTGGCCTGTTGATTGGCTTGATAATTACTACCTTGTTGATTGGGATTATTTAACATCATAACTTCATCTTTAAGCCAAGATCCAATAGTTATTGATCCCCAAGAAACTCCTCCCATTCCTTGACTATGAGCCATAGATTCCCTTCTAAACCGGGAATTATTAAATATGGATGACCGTTGATAGGTGATATCTATTGGTTGAGTATTATCATTGGACTGGTTCGGTATGTTAATAGAAGGAGTATTGGAATTGGAATTTTGATTATCAAAGATCTTGGTGTTAAACATGATGAGGATAGATTTATAACGAGGATGAGTAAGGGGGGAGTAAGGTTATATTTTCTTTTTTTTTTTTAAATAAAAAAAAAAGGGTTGGGACGTCTCTTCCCTGTGGTATATAATATGAAATATGAATTTAGTTTATGATTTAAAACAATTATTACCACTCAAAAAAGGGATTGCTGGAAAAAAAATTAACAAACCAAATCCTTTATCCTACACGAACTTCCCACACAACGGCAATTAAATCGATAAAGCAATCACAAGTTTCTTTTATATGTGTTTGTATAAAAAAAAAATTAAAAAAAAAACCTTTGGATCTGATTTATACTATCTAAAAGGTATTGTTTGTATGTCTAGAATGAATAATACCTTTTAAAGACAACAAAGTTGTTTAAATGAAAAAAGTCACTAATTTATGAACTTGTTAGAAAAAATTCAACCTACTGACAAACTTGGATTAATAATAGCCTTTTGTGTAATGTTGGGCCGGACACTTCAGATGGGTTTATCGGGAAACTGATGTTAATAGCCCGAAAGATATAGCAATAAATAAAAGTGAATATAGACCTAATCAAGGTTGAAATCACTGACAGGATAAATTAGAAATGAGGTGGAGGGTTTTATTAACAAAATCAACTAAGGGAGATTGAAATTTCAAATATATCAAAGGAGAGTAAAATGTGTTTATATTGGACAGTCAGAGAAAAAGAAATTTCAGTGAGCACACGACCGTACTTCATTCTTCCGTCATCAGTGGTTAATTCCGGGGGAATTCCATCATTGCGTAATTGGAAGTGTAGTTAGTATGTAGTATTTATGGTGATGGTGTTGTTATAGTTATGAAAAATCAACCTAAGACATCATTAGTCTCCATGTCAAACCTTATAACTGGTACTGACTTTATCATTCACCAGATAAACTTTGGACTCGTGCACGACCTCATCCAAATGGTTAGCCATGAAATTCACTAACGGCCAGGACACTGGCAACATAACCGAGCGCAAAGTGACAAATTAGGACCATGTTTAGCACCCAAACGAGCCCAGACTCAAGGCGGGTGTGGCGAGTAGTGTTGCAGAGGTGTAGGGAGGTAGTGATTGTATATATATATATAAACTATAACTATATATATATATTTATATAAATATATATTTATACACTAAACCATGGTATGTGTGTAATGTGTTACATATTATACGACATAGCATGTCACATTAGTCCTACATAGTGCGCTAGTGCATGAGTTGGTCGTTATTCGCTATTACTGTTCTCACTAACTGTTCTCATTATTACTGTTCTCACATACTTTCTCAATAACTTCTCAATCACTTCTCAATCACTTCTCAATCACTTCTCAATCACTTCTCAATCACTTCTCAATCACTTCTCAATCACTTCTCAATCACTTCCACTATTTATATCCTATTCCTTCTTTAATTATATTATCATTTGACAATCCTCTTACTTCTTACTCCACACTCTCTTCTCTATCATCTCCCCTAACATCTCCTCTGTCATTTCCGCTACGGCTAACTTTTTCCTTGAGAATTCTATTATTGGATAAATACAAATCCCGAATCCCGGGATCTGGGGTATTTTATATATAAACTTCTCAATTGTCCTAGAGATGCGTTTTGTATACAAATCATTTATTCCTTCATGCTTAATCATCTACCTATAGAAATCATTGATAATATCACTAATCATTTGAATCAAAAAGATTTAATCAGTATAAGTTTAGTAAATAAGAAATGTCTGATAATTGCTGCACCTAAATTATATCATTCAATTGAGATCAATCACGTCAAAAATGATTTAAATCATTCTACATATACAAAAATCACCACTCTTTATAATTTAAAACTGTTCCTTAAAAAATTAATCACTGATCCTTTAATAACCAAATTCATTTATAATTTAAATTTTAAACATTTACCTGATTTACCTGAAGATGAAATGGTATCATATTTTAAAATCATTTTCCCTAAACTTATTAATCTTAATGAATTTAAATGGTATTCTAATTATAATTTAGATATTAGTATTGTTAATTTATTACCTAATGAATTAACTCGATTAAATGGTAATTTTAAAAATTTTAATAATTTTAATTATGATTTTAAAAATTTATCAAGTTTAAGTCTTTCAGGTTTTAAAAATTTCAATAATATTGCTATTGATTTAAATAAATTTAAAAATTTAAATTTCCTTAAAATTTGTAAAAATAAATTAATTATGGTGGAAGATCATTTAACCAATATATTAATTAATGTTGAACCATTAAATTTACAAAGTTTATGTTTGGAAAATTTATTTTTAACTGATTATGATGTTAAATTATTACTTAATAAAATTGATTTTTCTTCCATAACTAATTTGAAAATATTAAATTGTTATCAAAGTTTAAGTAATAATAATTTATTGGATAATTTACGAGCTTGTAATTTATCATTAAATTGTTTAGAATTGAATTTATTCCATAATACCAATACCAATAATAATGACAATGATAATGAAAACTCCTATATCTTTGATTTCTTATCATCCCTTCAACATTTAACCAATTTAAAAATTCAATTGAATTTATCAGAAAAAGTCCAATCCAATTTAATCAATTTGATATCTAGTCTTTTACCAATCCAACAATCATTAAATACTCTTGATATTAATTTTACCATCACCAATAGTAACAAGTTTTCTACCCTAAACTTTAATAACTATCAAGTCTATTTCAATCTCATTAACCAATTTTCTAATCTATCCGTGTTGAAAATGCCTATATTATCCAATCATTTCAACAACTTGCATTTAAATTTGCATCAATTATCCCTTCTCCAGTTAAATCTAATTGATATTCATAAATTCAATAATACCCTCATTAATAATTTAGACATTGATAATGATCTTAACTTCTCATGGTTTAAAACTATCCACAACTCCATCGAGTCAAAACCTGATTTTATCATTATGAAACTAAATGATTATCATATATTTAATTGTAATAACTTTGCTCTTAATGTATCTCCTATTTTAGAATAGAATATAGTTCTAGATCATCACCCTCACTGATAGCAATAAAACATCTTTGCAGCCATTTATTTTTTCACTCTCGCCTTTTAATTTCACTCTTTGCCTTTTATATTAAATGTTTCAGAAACTCAATCTCCTCTTTTATACAACTCTTATTAACACAATATTCTATTATATTCTATATCATTACTAAAATCCAAAAAAAAATTACTACATTTCTCTCTCTTCCGTAGCTTCCGTTTCTCAGGGTCTAAATGCATTTCCTGACCCTATTTTTAAAGACCGCCTTATCAATCCCTTGATCGCGATTCGACCCTGAAATATATATAGAGGCCAAATCAGACTTTTTTTTTTGTTCAGGAATTGTTTAATAAAGATAAACCAAAAGAATTTGGATTATCAAGTTTGAACTAATTTCCTTAAAGGGTCTTATAACCAATTCTACACATTCAACAAAAGTACCATTACCATGAGTTCTCTTACTGCTGAGGAGATTAGATTACAGGATCCTAAATTCAAGCATTGGGGGTCTTATGTTGCTGAAAGACAATGGGCAACAGTTAGAGAAGATTACTCACAAAATGGTGATGCATGGTCTGATTTCTCATTTGAAGATTCTAAATCAAGAACTTATAGATGGGGGGAAGATGGGATTGCTGGGATCAGTGATTCTTATTCCTTGATCAATATGACCACGGGGCTTTGGAATGAAAAAGATCATATATTGAAAGAAAAGTTATTTGGTGTCACCAATTCTCAGGGAAATCATGGTGAAGATGTTAAGGAAATGTACTATTATCTTGATAATACTCCTACTCATTCTTATACCAAATACTTATATAAGTATCCTCAGAATGAATTCCCTTACCAAGAATTGATTGATCAGAATGCTAAGCGGTCTCGATTAGAACAAGAGTTTGAAATCACTGATACGGGGATTTTTGATAATAGTGAATACTTTGATGTGGTTATTGAACTGTGTAAAGAGGATGATCCTGAAGAGCTCTTGTTTAGAATTACTACTTATAATCGGAGTTCTAAACCGGCTCCTTTACACCTTATTCCTCAAATTGTGTTGAGAAATACCTGGTCTTGGGGGAACAATGATAAGCCAAAACCAAGCTTAAAGCAAATTGATGATTTCACCATTGAAATTGATCATCATTATTTTGGTAAAAGGTATGTATCTTTTGCTCCTTCTCCTGGGTTTTCAGAGACTGCTGATGATATTGAACCTGCTTTATTATTCACTGAAAATGAAACCAACACTAAGGCTTTGTATAATCAACCTAATAAGGTTAAATACGTTAAAGATGCTTTCCATGATCACATTGTTGATAAAAAGGAAGGTGTAGTAAACCCAGAATTGACAGGAACTAAAGCTTGTGCTTGGTTCAAGTTTGATGAAGTCCCTCCTGGAGATTACGTTACTTTAAGATATAAAATTAGTCGGAAACTTGAAGATATTGATGAATTTGAATTTGATAATTGTTTTAGTAAAAGACAAGATGAAGCTGATGCTTTTTATTGGAAAGTTAGTCCTACACCTATTTCTGATGATTTAAGACAGGTTCAGAGACAAGCTTTTGCTGGATTATTATGGACTAAACAATTTTATCATTTTGTTCATGATTATTGGTCAAGAGGGGATCCTGAAACTGTGAAACCTCCTCCTAATAGAGCTGGTGGTAGAAATAAGGATTGGAAACATATGTACATAAATGATATTCTATCATTGCCGGACAAATGGGAATATCCATTCTTTGCTGCTTGGGATACTGCTTTCCATTGTATTCCTTTGGCTATGATTGATCCTGATTTCGCTAAAAAACAATTAGATTTATTAACTAGAGAATGGTATATGCATCCTAATGGACAAATACCAGCTTATGAATGGAATTTTAGTGATGTGAATCCTCCAGTTCATGCTTGGTCAGCTTTTAGAATCTTTAAGATTGAAAGGAAAATGTATGGACGGGAAGATCTTGATTTCTTGGAGACTTTATTTCAAAAATTATTGATTAATTTTACTTGGTGGGTTAATCGTAAGGATTCTGATGGGAATAATGTTTTTGAAGGTGGATTTTTAGGTTTGGATAATATTGGGATTTTTAATAGATCAGAACCTTTACCAACAGGTGGTAATTTAGAACAAGCTGATTCCACAGGATGGATGGCATTTTTTTCTTTACAAATGTTAAATATGGCATTAGAATTGGCCAAAACTAGACCTATTTATGAAAATATTGCTTCTAAATTTTTCGAACATTTCATTTTAATTGCTGATGCTATGACTTATAAAACTGGTAGTAAAGAAGTTTCATTATGGGATGAAAACGATAAATTTTATTATGATGCCATTTCTCATGGTGATCATAATAGTCAGTTATTACCAGTTAGATCATTAGTTGGATTAATTCCTTTATATGCATCATTGACCTTAGAACCAGAATTAGTCGATAAGTTTCCTTCTTTTAAAAAGAGATTAAACTGGTTTATTAATCATAGAAAAAAAATTGCTGAAAGGAATATTGCTTCTATGGAAGATAGAGGGGTTGGAGAACGATTATTATTAGCTTTAGTTGATAAAGATAGATTGGTAAGTATTTTAGAGAGAATGTTGGATGAAGATGAATTTTTGTCTAATTATGGGATTAGATCATTATCAAAATATCATGAGAAACATCCTTTTGAAATGAATGTTAATGGTGAAGTTTATAAAGTTGAATATTTACCAGGAGAAAGTGATTCAGGAATGTTTGGTGGTAATTCTAATTGGAGAGGTCCTATTTGGTTCCCAGTAAATTTTCTTTTGGTAGAAGCTTTACAACGGTTTTATCTTTATTATGGACCGGAATTAAAAGTTGAATGTCCAAAAGGGTCAGGAGTTTATTTGAATCTTGCTCAATGTGCTCAAGAAATTCAGTATAGAATGATTAATTTGTTCATGCCTGATGAAGATAATTATAGACCTAGTAATGGTAAGAATAAATTATTAGATCATGATCCTATGTTTAAGGATTATATTCCTTTCTATGAATTCTTTGATGGTGATACTGGTAGAGGATTAGGAGCTTCTCATCAATGTGGTTGGACAGCTTTAATTGCCAAATGGATTCATGATAATGGGGTTGGTTATAAAGCTCCTAGAACCCCTAAATCTATTAGTACTCCAAGAAGATCATCTGTTTATACTAATATGACTCAAGAGCAATTAGATGAAGGATTTAAGAATTTAAAACCCGTTGAAGTAGAACAATACTTACCTAAATCAGGACCTTTCCCCGGTAAATTACTCAGAAGAAGATCAGGTAAATCATTATTAAACTTGACTATGAATTCTTTGGATTTAAATGATGAAGAAGAAGCTGTAAAAGCAAAAATCCTTAGAGGTAAATCAATTCAAAACTATAATGAAGTCGAAGGTATTGCTCCTGGTGATAACACTTCTGCTGTAGACAATAAGTTGTTAGATGATATTAAATCAGCTATTCATAATTATAAACCTCTGGATAGTACTGATCCTGAAGAATTTGAAGCTAGAACATAGGAGTTATTTAGTTGGGTCTTTTGTCTCATATAAATTATTTAGTAATTACAGGTTGTTTTATTGTAGACAGTAATATTGATAGTTGTATTCTCAAGCGCGACTTTGAAACGAAGTGGGAAGTTTTTTTTTGGTCATTTATCTTTATCATGTCAGAATTATTCAATAACTATGAGTCTGATTTCAACTTGGCTATTCAAGAAGCCAAAGCTAAGTTATCGTCAGTATCTTCACTGAATGATGCTGAAGAAAGAAGACAAGCATTGAAATCAATTGAAATAGCGAGTGATGAATGTTTGGAATTAGTTGATCAGATGAATCTTGAAGTTCAAAACTTACCCAGTAATCAAAGGTCAAGTTATAACACGAAAATCAGAGGGTATAAGTCACAAATAAACGAGTGTAAAACCAGATTAAAACAGTTATTAGATGATCAAGATAAATTCGAACTTTTTGGTAATAGATATCAAGATAATGAAGGAGGTCCTGGTGACGGCAACATCAATGATGAACAAAGGAGACAATTATTAAATAATAATTCAGCTCTTGATAGATCATCTAATAGATTAAGAGAAAGTCAAAGAATAGCCTTGGAAACTGAAGGTATTGGAGGAAATATCTTGAATGATTTACGGGCTCAACGTGAACAGATAACGGGATCAAGAAATACCTTATTGACTGCTGATGGTTACGTTGATAAATCAGTACAAACATTAAAATCAATGAGTCGAAGATTGACGGCAAATAAATTTATAAGTTATGCCATCATAGCGGTTTTAATTATTTTAATCTTTTTAGTTCTTGCAAGTAAATTTTGGTAGACGGAGTTGTAGCCGATTGGCTTCCGATAATGAGTTAGGATTTATGCAATTGAGTTTTGTTTTTAAATTAATAAATTTTGTGATATTTTGATATATTGTTTGTGTCATATGTTCCGGAATATGTTTTATAATTTTTTTCGTTGTAATCTTTTCTATTATTTTCTATATTTTATCTATTCTTTTGTAACCTATTCCGTATTTATCGTTTCCGATCCATTTCCTCTCTTCCTCTCTTCGCATCGCAAACGTCAACGAATTAAATTTTTTCCATTATAAAGATTCAAGGCTCACACATAGCTTCTTAGCAAAATGTTTAGACACTTATCCGGAATAAGATTCAGACAAGTAGCTAGTAGATTATCTAGTGTTACTTCACCAGTATTAACTAGACCTTTAATGGCTAACAATATTGGCAAAATAAGAAGCTTCCATGGATCGATGACTCAAATGCATGGACATGTTCATAAACCAAACCCAGGTGAAGAACTACATGTCACATTTATAACAAAAGATGGAAATCAAGTGCCTTTAGAAGTAGCTGAAGGTGATAATTTGATGGACATAGCACAAGCCAATCATTTGGATGTTGAAGGTGCTTGTGGTGGTTCTTGTGCTTGTTCTACTTGCCATATGATTATTGATCCTGACTTTTATGATGAAATACCTGAACCTGAAGATGATGAAAATGATATGTTGGACTTGGCCTTTGGTTTAACTGAAACTTCCAGATTGGGTTGTCAAGTGGTGATGACCAAGGAATTGGATGGTATCAGAGTTGCCTTACCTGCCATGACCAGAAACTTAAATGCCAAAAATTTCAATTAATAACCTGTCCAGTATTATCATTATCATCATTATTTATTATTGATTATCCAACTGTCACAAAAACACTACATTCAACCACACTAAAACGACAAAAAATCAATGTGTATTATTTCCCGTTGCAGCATCTTTTCACATACTGTACATAGTTAAATGCGTTTTACTCGCACCGGTTTATAAATGTTATTTGTTTATATATCTATATCTTTATCTATATGTCTAGGCCCAACAAAAGACCTTTAGAATCTATAGAAAATACATATGCTGAAACCCATGATAAGCCAACTTCGGAATCTGGAGTCAAAGGTGATAGTAATGTAAATGGTTTGAATTTTACTTTGGCCAATATAAACAATAAGAATTCCAATATTCCTTTACCACCATCGATCAAATCTAACAATCCTAATATAAACTTACAGCATATTAACAAATTAATTGGACTAAATCAGCAGTTTAGTAATAAGCATCATAATGCTGCTGCTGGTGGTGGTGCTGGTGGTGGTCAACATAATGTAAAAGGGAATGGTTCAATTGTTATAAGCCAGATCAATTCTCAAATAGATCGAAATAAACAATTGGATACTAGTTTACTGCATGCTTTGGAAAAGTCCGATAATTTAGAAATAGATATTAATGAATTGAAGAAACAGAATAAAAAGTTATCCCATCAAATGAGTGATTTGTCTTCCATTATAAAATCCAATAAACGTAAATTTGATTATTTGGAAGATTCTATAATGAAAAATGTTCTAAATAAAGAAAAATTGATGAATATTAAACTTCAAGAATTCACCAATAAATTGAATGCTGAGTTTGATGAAATTAAATTTCAACTTCAAGATGAATTGGCTGTGGCAAGAGCCTTTAAAGATGAAGATATTCTTCAAACTATTTCGAATCTTACCAAAACTCGTCATAATTTACAGCATGAACTCGAAAATGTAATAAATAATAATCAAGATAGAGTCAAAGCTGAATCCAAAGAATTGGAAAGTCAATTGGCTGTTTATTTACAATCAAAGCTTGATCAATCAGATGCATCGTCTCAACTATTTGAACAGAAACAAAATGAATTAAACCAAATCAACCAGAATATTGATTTGTTGAATAAGGAAATTGACGCTTATAAACAAAAGAATTATTCTCTTCAGGAATCTATTGAAGATATTAATTCGTCAGGTAATCATTTCAGTACCTTGAAGGTCGAACTTTCAAACAAAATCACGTCATTCCAACAAAATTTACTGGCTGTGGATCAAGAGAAAGATAATTATACTAAAAAGCATGAAGAAATTGATCATATTTATCAAGAGATAAAAGCCAAGGTCCAAAAACAAAGAAAAACTAAGCAGGTCTTGGAAAATTCAATTATGGAATATGAAAATACTTTCAGGTTCTACACTATTATTCCCAATCATTTAGTAACGAGTCAAGACTCGTTTTCCTTAAATGGGATACCATTTAACTTCAATAAGTGTTTTAGTCATGATATTTCTAATGAAGAATTAATAAGTGAATACTCTTGTTTTACCAATTCCAGTTTATTGGGTTCAGATAGGTCCATAATATTTTCAGGTAAAATATCAAACAAGTTAGTAATTGATACAATTATTAGTACCTTCAAAGATCTTTCAACTAGTTCACAATTGAAACCGGGTTGGGAATTCAATTTTTCTATCAAGGCTATAGAAATCGAAGGTAATGACGTTTACGATATTTTTGATTCTCTAAGATTAATCCATTGTAAACCATTCAATACACCGAATAGTTTGGGGAGTCAAACAATGATTATTGATGATGCAGAAAACTTTGAATCCATAATGCAAACCATAAATGTTACTGAAAATCGTTCAAAGTGTTACATAATGAAAATAATAGCAAGTAATGAGTCAAAGAATATTGAATCTAATTTATTATTTGTCGATTTTTCCAAATGTCCTATGAATGAACAAGGCAAGTTAATCAAGTCAACAGAAATTTCATCTTCAACAATCATGAGTTCTATATATAACTATTGCAAGTCAACCAAATGTCTTTTTGTGTCTAAAGTTGATGATGATAAAGAAAGTCAAGAGTTATTGAGTAGTTTGAAATTTGTTAAAAGTATATAATATTACAGCATAAAATATTTTTAAATAGGAGATAATAAAAACTTTAATATCTCTTTATCATTAAAAGAAACAGTAACGTAGTAGATCACATCTGACTTACTAGATCATGTAAGACCCATTTAAGCTCATCACTTGTGCCTATATGTGATTGTCGTTCTGTCTGTTGAGGTTTAGATGGTAAGGCATCATTAGTCTTACTATCTGAAGAATCACTCGATGGTACTTTAGGTGGTTGAGTCCCCACGGTAGTTACTGGAGGTTTTGGTTTCAGATCCTCCAGAGGCAAATATTGAATTAAATCATCTTCAGCTTCAACATCATCATCTTTCAACATGGTGCTGCTTAATCTATATTTTGGTCCACCAGGTTCTATAAGATAAGGGAACATCTCAAAGGTATTATACAAATCATTTATGTTTAATGCGATTTTTCTTCTTTTTGGGTCTCGATTATTGTCATCATCATTAGTATCATCATCATCATTTTTAGTTACGGTACCATTTTGTTCACCAAACGTTTCTTTAACGGTTTGAATGGCTGTGGAAATGAAATCATTACTAGTATATTTCTTTTCTCTATATCGAGCAACATCAATGGCTGATTCAAAAACATTCTTTAAATAAGATTCCAATCCTAAAATAATTATTTCTAAAACCTCAGAATTAATACCACCAGTTAAACCATGTTCTCTCATGGTCATTATAACTCGTTTAGACAAATTATCAATATCAGGTAATTCAAAATTATCCGTAGCTATAGGAGTATTGATACCATTGACAACATCTTGTTGCCAAGCAACCAAATTATTCACTTGTAATTGTTGTTTTTCTTTATCTTGAATTGAAGGAATTTTAGGTAATAAAGCATGTCTTGTTAATGTAACACCAGCATTAACTCTATTCTTTTTACCAGAATCTCTAGTTATATTTCTAATTCTTCTTCTTTCTTTAATGGGTAATCCCATAATATTTTGTTTAAATCGTTCATATTGAGAAGATTTAACGGTTTTAGTCTTTGATTTTTTATTCCAAAATGATGCAAATTCATTTTGAATATCTATAGGTATATCTTTATAAGAATTGGAAAAATTTAATAATAATAATCGATTATGATATTTTATTAATCCATTTTTTAAAATAGGTGTTATATTTGCAACCAATTCTGTTCGACTTAATTTACCAATTAAGAATAAACTTAAACTTTCATGATATTTATCCCATTTATCACCTAATTTACTCTGAAATTCTTTAATTAAATTCTCTAAATCACTTCGTTTATTAGTTCGTGATCCTTGCGACGGCTGTGATGACCCTGTATTCGATGCATTTACCGTACTTGATGATGGTGGATTGGTGTTACTTGTAGCTATAGTAGTAGTTGACATATTGGTTACTACACGCGTGGTTTTTTTTTCAAGTCTAAAAGTTTTATATTCAACTAAAACTCCACTCTTCGTTCGTTAGCTCCAATTATAATGGTATATGTCTTATGTTCTGGTTCACAACAATCTAATCCGATCAATTTTGCCGATTGATTAAGGGTTTTTTAATGTGCTGTCTCAAGCCACCTACGGTTTAATCTTCTTTTGTTGGCTAGTTTCAAGGTTTATATTAAATAGTCAGTGGTAAGTGCACTAAGGGCGCGCAAAACTGGAACATTAAGAAATGAAAAATTGGTTTAAAGTGAAAAATTAACACATTATTATATACTCTATAAACTGGAAATTACCATTAATAATCGTCTTCTTTTTCATCGATGGCTTCAAAAGTTCCTTTGGAATCATTATTATAATATTGAGCCATTAAAAACACAAATGCAAAAATCGCTGATAACCCTGATATACCAACACCAAAATAAATGGCACCTCTATAACTTGATAAAGCATCGTTATCAGCCTTTATTAATTCAACTTCTATACTTCCTGATAACCCTAAGAAAAAGGATACAAAATAATTAATCACGGTTGATACTAAGGAACCAGCTAAACCTTGGTGTCTTTTAGGTAAGTAATCAGATAAGATAATAGAAGCGGCTGCAAAACTTAAATCCATTCCCCATGATAAGATTAATAATTGACCAAAAGATATTTTCCAAAACGTTTGATCTATAGGCATAATACATAACATGATTGATCCACCACAAAATGCCATACACGAGAAAAGAATGATAAATGAGGGTTTAATCCTTGATATTAAGAAGGCAACCAAAAATGCTGCTACTATACCAAGAACTAAGATAGGAATATAGGTAAGTCCACCTGTTATGGGAGAATATTGTCTCAACTCCAAGATGATAACCCAATAGTAATATTGCCAAATACCAAAAGATCCCCATCCTAATGCAATACATAGTAAAACTAATCCAATCTTATAATTGTATACTGATTTAGGTAATAATGGATGAGAAACATACGATTCGATTATGAAAAACCCAATTATCAAAAACACTGATAAAATTAACAACACAATAATATAGGCAGTTTTCCAACCAATAGTAGGGCCCTGGTTGACAGTGAAATTCAATAAGATTAAACCTGTAACCCCAACAAAAGATCCAATATAGTCAAATTTTTTAGCTCTTTCTGTGGGTAATTGATTTAAATTATTTGGAATAAACCAATAACTCAATCCTAAAAGAACAAATCCTAAGATAGAAATCAAATAAAAGCACCAAGGCCACCAATATAATTGAGCTATTATTCCAGCAAATAATGCCCCTAAAGCTGCTCCTGTAGGACCAGCAGCACCAACACAAGCAAAGGCTACATTTTTTCTGAATCCATTAGGATAAATATTTCCTAAGATACCCATACCACAAGGTAATAACAAAGCAAACCCTATTCCTTGAATAGCTCGACAAAATATGTAAAATATAATTGATTTGGAATAATAGGATAATCCAGTGATTAAAGATGATAAAATCACCCAAATCCAACCAATATTAAATACCATCTTGAGACCAAATAAATCACCTAATTTCCCCGATATTAAAATAAATGTCCCCATAGTTAAAGCAAATGAACCCATAAACCATATTTTAATAGTAGAATCTATAGGAGTTGTAGAAAAACTTGCGAAATCATCAAGAACTATTTCCATAGTGCTTAAAGAAAGAGTAATACAACCCTGACTTAATAATTGCATCATGGATACAATAGAAACCACAGCTATTTCATGATAAATGGTTTTAAATATATACTGCTTCTTTTCTTGAGCCATTTTTGTATAATTTATCAAGTATAATTTATCAAGTTTTTTCTTCTAGCTGGAATTTCCAACCTTTATATACAGACAATGATTATCGGGCCGTATTATCAGTCACATCCAAACACCAGGCATACTTAGTTAGAAGCGCGGACTCAACATCCATACACCGGGCCTCCGAGTCCAACAACCGGTTCTCCGGTTGTAGTATCAGTTATCAAATATAGTTAAAGACCGTAAAAAGGAATCGGTTTGGGTAACAAAGTTAATATGATCGATTCTCTCATTAGGTTTGAAATCCACTGAACTTAATCCGTTCATGGCTATATTGTTCAAATAGTAATTGGAATAGAGCTCCCATAGTACGCTTTGGAGGTTATCGATCATATTATCAGTAATCAATACAAACTTCAAATTAGTTAAAGTTTCCAAATAATGAATTCTAAACACAGATGTTGAAAACGATTTCAAATAATTAAACTTAGCATCAGAATCACCTAATTTAGACGAGATGTTCTTCAATGAATAAAGCACCCCAAATAACAACTTGGCTATGTCTGATTCATTGTCACTATTAACAAGACCATCATTGGTGGAAGAAAACTGTCTATGATAGATACAATTGCAATGTCTGTCGAAGATATAGAAAGAATGAATCATTGGTTATTGTGGTGTTATTATGTAATGATGTTGTGATCGATTTCTCTATTTCTCGGTTTCTCTCTCTATTTCTCACTTACAATGCTACGCAGTATCATCCGCAATGGGAAAAAAAAAAAAGATTATTAATGCGCTTCTCACCCTCCAACCAAAGATAGACACTACTGATTATTGCGTTTGCCGTATTAATAAATGCGGTGGAGATGAATCATTCATGTGGGAACAAGAAACACTCTAT
Organism: Yamadazyma triangularis; assembly: GCA_030573955.1. NCBI lineage: Eukaryota > Fungi > Ascomycota > Pichiomycetes > Serinales > Debaryomycetaceae > Yamadazyma > Yamadazyma triangularis. The sequence goes on from JAJMEC010000001.1 coordinate 337,121, forward strand.
GGAAAATACATTAGAAATAATACTTATTTCAATGTCAAACTTATGTCTATATCAATAAACAACATTAACCTTATTAGTTGTTATATGCATACCCTTTCTTATCACTCACATAACTATTACATTCCTTGTAACTACTAAACTTTAACCACTAAAAATTGAAAAACCACCACTCGGTAATTCCTACCCCACAGAAAAATTGTTGAAAAAAAAAAAAAACTTTTTTAGCTGCAACAATATAAAACTTACGATCTTCTCCCCCTCTTTGAATTTCTCCAAATATACATATATATATATAATATTGTGGCAGATCTCCAGAAAAAAAAAACAAAAAAGAATATATTTTTCAAGATCATTCTTTTTATAGATCATTCTTTTCCACTAAAGGGTTTCCTATCATTTAGTGTTTGAAAAATCTTTGCTGAGGCAATCTTTTCACACAATTGACGACTGCAAAAGAGGAGAACTTAATTTGATCTCGGTAATATTACGGGAATAATTATAACTCATCTTTTTTTTTTATATATATAATTTTTATCCTTTTTTTTTTTAACATTTATTTCTTCATTATACCCTGATTATAATGTTTCAAGATTACTGTGCTGCCCATGGTAAACCTTGTCCACCAGGATCACTTTATTGTTCAGAAGAATGTCGTCTTGAAGATATTAAAGAATGTACTTCATCTTCCGAGAAACCAAAAGATGCCTATCTAATGTATGAGTGTCCCTATTGCAATTCTACTCATAAATGCACCCATAAGTCAAACTTTACTTTGAATAGTGGTTCGGGGAATATTACCAATAACATTGATAACAGATCCATTCCACAGCCTCCATCTCCATCTTCATCTCCATCTCCATCACACATAAACTATAAACAGCCGATGCTGTATCACACTTCAATCTTGGACACCTTGCAGGATTATTCTCAGGATAATGATCAAATCATACAACTGAACTATAAGAAGTGGTTAATAAATGCCACTCCGAAATATTAAAATCATACTACAAATGCGTTACAGCATTCAGTCTTTGTTTAAAAGCATAACTAAAATGGCATCTAGCTCTATTGCTACATATTTATGATCTGGGTTTATATAGGCGGTATATATATTATATTACAGAATGCATATAAAATTATTATTAATGCTATGTTCATGGTTTATACTTTGATTTAACTCTTGATGTCAAATCAATTAATTGTTGTAAATTCTTTGGTGGTGGTTTTTTGGCGTTAGAATTATCTCCTATTGAAATATTACGGGCTTTTCCTGGTGAACTAAATGGAGTACTTTCTTCAATTATTTCATTGCCAAAATTTCCCAATATTGACATGTTAGAATTGTTATTACTATTCAATAGTGTTGAATTCATGAATGTAGAATTATTATTGGTATGGTTTATCGATCTGTTTATGGAATTATTGACAAAAGAATGGTTATTCAAATAGGAATACTTCTTGTCAAATTTAGCCTTGTTAAGTAATCTAGTTTCATTGGTTTTAAACCGATCATTGGAAAGTGGTGTTGTCGTTGAAGATGGTCTACGACTATTAGTTCTAGAATTCTTGGATGTCACTGGTAATATTGACGATGGCCGTGGTGGTGGTGGTAAATTTGTTGACGATATTTGACTTCCAGGTCCATCTAACATTGTCTTCTTTCTATACTTGGCTCCACGAGCAGTCAATTGTCCAGTAAATTGATCACCTAACTGTTGGAATCCTTGATTGAGTATTTCACTGACATCTGAATTACCCATATTACAAATTACGACATTTTCAACTATTTCATTATTGGGTATATCTAAGATCTGCTTAATGTCATCATCTCCTAAATTGTTCTCTGTAGTGTCCCAATAAACAATAATGATTTGAAGTTTATAATATCCATATTTTTGAATTAATTCTATGATTTTCTTCAATATCAATTTATCTCTATTCAATTTCTCTATTATAGAATTAAAAGGACTGGAACCTAAAATACCACATTCAAACAATACAAATGATGTGGTTTTGAAAAACTCTTTATTTAAATAATCCTTTTGAGGTAAACTGAATAAGTTTAATGCAGCTTTATTATTCTGTAAACAATTCTCATAAATAGATTTTTCATGATTTACCTTTAGTGATAATTTATTATTTAACCACCTAGAATAGTTATTTTTCCAATTTTCTACTAAAATTAAAAACCTAAATTCTTTTATGTTAGTATTTCCATTACCTGTACCATCAATTTTAACACTCAATTTATCTAAAAATTGGTGTAAATTAATTGGTTCCCATAATTTTTCAATTCGACTTCTTTTATCCACTATTTCATCAATACTTAATTCATTAAATGTATGTCTTCTTTTACTTGATGTAAAACTAGTATTTGATGATTGTCTTTTCAAGGAATTGAATTTAATTTCATTCAATTCATTTAATTTCTTTCTTTTTGTTTCTTGTTTTTTATTTATTACTTTTGTTTTTTCTATTATCTTTTTTATTATTTTCTTTTTTAATTTTTGTTGATAATTTTCTTTTGCTTTAACATCCAATAATAATTTATAAAGAATTTCATTGAAAAATGCTTGGAATAAATCCTTGCCTAATGAATCAATGACTCGTTGTCTTTCCCTTGAATAATTTTCATTCTTAATTACTTTAGGTAAAACTTTGTTCAATTCTTCTGCAATAACAACATTTTTAATCATGTCATAGATTTCACTTGATGCAGTAGGAAATTTGGCTGAATCAATTAACTTTTTACTTTTCAAGGTCTCCTGTACCTTAGGAATCTGAACTTGATTGACTTGTTTACTATCTTTTATGACTGGTTCGACAACTTGACTTTCTGGCTTTCTTTCTGTCTTGAATGATAATGAAGGTATGGAGTCATTCAGGTTATTAAATGATATTGGTTTTGGTTCCTGTTTTAATGGTGCTGAAAAATTAAAACTGGGAGTTTGAGCTTTGGGAAGATCTTTTTGAATTGGTGGTGGTTGAGATATAGTTTTTGGTACTTTTGATTCTTCAGTGACCAGGGGTGGTTGATTAAATGTGAATGATGGTTTAGGGTTTTGTTGTTCTTCGATTGCTGGTTTGTTAGCAGTAAAGGAAAATGTAGGAGCAGGTTGAGTATTTTGCTTTGGAGGTGGTGGAAACTTTGGTTCCTCGGGAACTTTTTTCGTATTTCCAAAACCTCCAAACCCGGAAGGTTGATCTTGTGGATTTTTAGATGATTTAGCAAAAAAATCAGCAAATGAACCCTTCTTGACTTCAGGTTCTTTCACTAATGCTGGTTTAGACGATGGTAATATCCCTACATTTTCAGCAGTTTTCAATTTTAAATCATCATTGGGTACACCAGAGTTAACAAATTCAGATAATCTCTTTGTAATTTTCCGATTTAACTTATTGGAAAAAGCCTGAGCTAACTTTGGTTTTTCATTATATGAATTCAATTTATACTTTGTCTCAAGTTTCTCTTTATTGAACAAATCCACCAATATAGCACCATCATCATCTATAACATCAACATCAAAGTACTCCACAAATATAATTAGCTTTTCCACAGAATCAAATCCTAAAACATTCTTTAATGTTTCACCATCATATGCTTTACCTCTAGTATGGAAAGCCCTGGACATCGATTTCAATGCATAAAACCTAATTTCATTAAACTGGGTTTCTAATAAACATGCCATCAAAAATGGAGTTTCTTCACTATATACAAGTTTAAAAAATTCAACAAACAAATTCAAACATCCAATAGTATTTTTATGACCTCTTTCCACAATATTACTTTGTGATATGAGTTTTCTTATCTTTATAGCCAACTGAACTTTACTATCTTTATATAAATGATCAGGTAATGTTTGAATTTCTTGTTCCACTTCCGAATCCTTTAAATGACTAAGTAAATAATAAGCTCGAAACTCAGCTTCATTGGGACAAACACCTCCTCTATTTCTAAAATCTTGATAAATTTCAATTAATGTCTGTAAAGCTTTATTGAACTGTTCCATCTCTTGTTGTTGAGAGTATTCAACATCACTCCCGGCCATTATATGCAAAGATACTAAATGAATTCTAACAATTCTTTCATTGCAATCAACGGCTTCCGGGCCAAAGTAATTTTGATATGTGAAATCTTGTCTAATTGATCTCGTCCTATCCCATATAAAAGAATGAGAATCTGGTAATTTGGGAACAGCGGTTTCAACTAAATAGTCTAAAGTTTGTTTCAATATATGTGGAGGTCTAACATCAGATGGTAAAGGAGGAGGTTGACCAGCGGCAGGTCTAGAAAAAGCTTTAACTGCTTTATCTTTGGTAATTTTATTAGTCATGGGATCTCTTTCCCAACTTTTAACATTATTTTCTAAAGCTCTTCTGACTCTTTCAAATGTAGGACACATATCTAAACAGGTTCCTTTAAAAGATATAGCATCGTTCAAATCTTTTCTTATGTTTTCAGCATCAACTAAACCTAAAGATTCCATTTGTTTACGTTCAGTTTCTCTCATACGTTGGAACTCTTCGTATAGACCTTGATAATCTCTTCCACTATTGGACCCTTCCATTTCATTCATCTTCTGTTGGTTCTGTTTATCCCAAAGATCTTGTGTAAAAGCAATGGGAGTTATTGTCCGGGATTGTATTTGTAAAAACTTGGGGATTTCTCGTGGATTATGAGGCTTGGGTTTGAATCCTAATGATTCTGGATTGTTAATTATAGGACCAGTCATTTGAATTTCCTTCTTAGAATACCTTTGATATTGAGTATCTGTTTGACGAGATAACACTTTTGGTTCCATATTCATAAGACTAATAAACTGGGGGTCATTTTCTTCGCTTTCATTATTTGAACTACTGGTAATCATATTTTTACCATCATTATGAGAAGTCTTATTAAAATGACTATTACTATTAGTATTATTGGTACCATTGTTATTAGTAAAATTATTTTTGGAATGAGGTCGGTTATGTTTCCTATTACCTCCTGATGGTTTCTGATTCTGCCCACCTTTATTTCCACCACCAGATTGATTATTCTTATGATGACCCCGTTTTCTGTTCCCAACATTGTCTTTCCGTTTAGAATCATTGAATCCATTACTGAAATTATTCGATCCGTTTTTATTGGATATGGCATTATTTGGCAACAATGTATTGCCACCAAACGCTGACATTATTTGCAATTTCAGTAATAATGACAGCCGTAAGGTTTACAATGTCTTCAAAGATGGTTTTGAGAGAAACGGTTATTTGTTTAATGAATTTGAATTGACGCATTTCTCAATTTTAGTTAAGATATAGAGATGAGAGCAGACACCTGTTTAGAGCTACAATTCTACAACTGCTAACTACTACTGCTAACTGTATAAGTCAATTAGCCTTACAATCGAACGAATAAATATAGTCAAAGATTTTTATTAAAACCTAAAAAAACCCGTGAAAAATCTAAATATTACATGAAATTATATATATATCAAAATTAAATCATTAAATTTAATTGGATTTTTCAGCACGGGCCTTAGCTAAAGCTCTAGCGGTACCGTGTAAAGCGTATCTGTGGTTACGACGGAATTTAGCATCAACACCTTTTAAAGAAGGGTATCTGTTGGTTCTTGGTTTTTTGATACCGTTCTTGTGGGCCTTTTTAGTTTGGTTGTGAGCAGTATGGTTCTTTGATTTAGCCATCTAAAGTGAAAATGTTAGTATTTATGATATTTGGTTGTTGCTGTTAAGTGAAATTCGATGTCTAAATGGAGGAGGAATGATGTTTGGTGTTTTTTGATAATTTTATAAACAAAACACCAATAAATCAAGTGTGAAATATTTTTCATTAACGGATTCTTTATTAATATTTTCCACTTTTTATTCAATGCATTCTTGACGTCTGTAACGTCATGGATATAATTGAAATTATATTCGACATCCCACTAATAAGTCCTTACTCTAATTACAAAAAAAAAAAAGGAGTATTCGATTACATCTGTTTTTTATTCTTCTCTATTTCATCTTTATATCGACATTCAAACTTAACATTTTATTAAATTATTCATTATTATAACATACCTTTTACTATTAAAGTTGTTCTATAAAGAAAAAGAATTCTAAGAATTAAAATGTTCTCATAAAATTTTTCATATCACAAAAAATTGCGAATGCAGGATTGTGTCATGAGCGAAATGAGGGCTCGAGCCCTAATTTTTACCTCCAACCAAAGAACCCTGTTTAACAACTCTGGTCTACAGTAGATTCATAAAAGCTATGTTGTAATTATTGTAGTGATATATAATACATGAAATTCAAAACGTAACTGAGTTCAATTAAGCACTGGAAGCTGGAGCTTCAGCTGGAGCTGGAACATCCATAGCTTTAGCTTTCTTAGCTCTTTTGGCAATAGCTTTAGCACCTAATTTACCACCACCCCAGTGTTTCTTGACATCATCGTATTTGTCTAAGTAGTTGGCGTTAATGGTGGAAACTAATTTAGCTAATTCAGATTCATCAGCAGAGCTAACTTCAGTTAAAGCAGCAACAGCAGAAGTCTTTTGGTGAACTAATGTACCTAATCTAGCCTTACCTTTAACAATGGCATATGGAATACCCATTTTTCTACATAAAGCTGGTAAGAAAATGACTAATTCAATAGGGTCAACATCATTAGCGATTAAGACTAATTTAGGTTTTTTGTTTTCAATTAAAGAAACAACGTGGTTTAACCCGTATTTAACAACAAGAGGTTTTGGAGAAACATCTTTGGCAGATTTACCTTCAGCAATAGCAGCAGCTTCTTTGGTTAATCTTTCTTTCTTTTCAGATGCAGTTTCTGGTCTGTAGTTGTTAAATAATTTGAAAGCTTGGGCAGCAGTGTTTTTGTCTAAAACATTAGCAAATTGAGCAATAGCTGGAGGAACTTTCAATCTCATAGACAAGATTTTCTTTTGTCTTTGTAATCTAACATATTCAGGCCATTTAACAAATCTAGATAAGTTTCTCTTTGGTTGGATTGATTGACCAATACCAAAGCTCTTTGGAGTTGATTCAACTAAAGGGTTCTTTGGGGCTACTTTAGTAGAACCAGATTTACTGGCTAATGGGGCTGGGGCAACTTTCTTTGGAGGCTGTATCATTGAGTAAAGTTAGTAAAAGTGTTCTCTCAAAAAAATAGTCAACGAACATTCCTTTTAAGCCTAAATTTTACTCTACAGTATCATTTTTAGATACTCAGCCTGTGCACCAAAGAAGTGAATACACAGTCTTTAATTTCTACAAACATTTAATTTTATGGATAAATGTCATATCCATAACCTAAAAATGTATTCTGAAATAAAAAGAACAAATGGCTTCACTCCTTTTCATGCACAACCATGTCATCTTTTATGATAAAAATTTAGGTTTGTTCATGGGGAGAGTCCAATGCCTTTTAGATCATTAACATACCATTTTGTCTTTATTTGGTATCTTTTTTTAAATTAAAAAAAAAAAAAAGTTCTTTGATATTATTAAAAGAAAAAAATTTTTCACTGAGAAATGAGAAGAAAACTGAAAAGTTTATGAGGTACTTGTGCTGAGAGTTACGCGTGGGCTCAGATATACTCGTGCAATTGCAACCATAACTGTAGATATATTCAAAGTATTAAAAGCTCTCTTCTAATAAACATAAAGTATTAAAAAAAAAAAGCTTCTAATTCTAGATTTATTTAAATATATAATCATACATTTCATCAATAATATCAATACTGATCAAAATAGGATTGAGCTTGAGAAAGCATGAAATCTTTAGACTTCATACGTACGAGAATGAACTGTGGTAAACACCAACCAAAGATTTCAGCAACACCACCAGATTTAGAAATTGGTACCAAAAGGGTAGCGGAAGTGCTTTTCTTATAAGCAACAAGTTTTCCATTGCCAGTAATAATCTTGTTATTAATAGTAGCCATAAAAGATTTGGATTGACTCATCACCAAATCAGCAATACATCTACTACCAGAAGATATAATATCACCAAAACCAATGATGTTTTCATAATCAGGATTCATTAAATATTCATTGACTTTTAAGTATCCGTCATCAGAAAGTAAAGATTTAGGAATGAAATCTGAATTTGGTTTAATACCAGTAGCTGGAATAACAAGATCATAATCTTTAGATTCACCACTAGGTAACTCTATGTGTTTACTATCATAATTAGTAACTTGAACACCATTGATAATATTAATACCCAATGCTTTCATTTGGTCAGTAGCACTATTAATTCTCTTTGTATTCATCATAGGTAAAGGTCCTTTATTACCTGCGTATAAATTAACCTTAATATCTTTATGACAAGAAGCGATTTCTGAAGCAGTTTCAACCCCAGTAGGACCTCCACCTATAACAGCAATAGATTTGCAACCTTGGATTGTTTTAGTTGTAGACTTGATATTTTCCACGGTCTTTTCAACAGTATTGTCTTTGTATATGGTTGATGTAGTATGAGTACCAGTAGCTACAATTAAATAATCATAATTGATGGTATTAGTCTTATCTGATACACTTACAGTAACAGTATTGTCTTTGGGGTTTAAATCAGTAGCATACCCCTTAACATGTTCATACTTCCTTAAATCCTTAAAAATTCTATCAAAACTAACCACTGCTTCTTTAATTGAATCTTCTTCAACCAATAATCTAGGAACTGCTGGTGTAGTCAAAAATGAATCTGATGGACTAACAATAACAAGTTCAACCTGGTTCTCATTGGTTTTTTTGAGTATATTTCTTGCTGCTATCAATGCTGCATAAGAACCACCTAAAATGACAACTTTCATATTATATAAAGTCTCAACAATCTAAGTAATAATTGAGAATATGAAGTTTTTAACAACAATAATTTTTTTTTGCACCAAAAAATCACACCATTACAACATAAATCCCATTATCGCTCTCCCTTTTATAACTTAAACGGACCGGAAAAAACCTTAGTAATCATAACTCCGATAAATAAAACATGAGTTATCAATTTTTTCTTATTTCCGTTTAGGGACACAAATGAAAACTCCCTCTAAAAATGAAAGTTACCCAATACACCTTTTTTGTCCTTTCATATACTGCTATATCACCATGTCTCTGATTCTTCTTGTTTCTGCTTCTTTCTGTTACAATCTTGTGTTTGTTAATTCCTATCTGCTGTAGTGTCCAGGGCCAATTTTCATCCAGTGCGATCAAAAGCTTTTATAGTCATCAACGACTTGGTTATATAGATTAGAGATACTATCACCATGATAAATGAGTTAGTCAGTATCACACAAACAGGAGCAGCATCTCCTGTAAGAGCATCTGTCTCAGGGATTATGGGATCAACTTCTTTAGCATGTTGGATAGTATTGTTGATGCCTCAGTTAATTGAACAATGGCGGTTAAAGTCAGCAGATGGGATTGCCATTGGTTTTATTAGTATATGGTTTTTAGGTGATTTTTTCAACTTGGTGGGTTCAATTTGGGCTCATTTGTTACCGGAAGTTGTGTTCTTAGCTGTATGGTTTTGTGTGGCTGACTTCATGATGATATTCTCATACATTTATTATACTCGGATACATAAGTCAAAGAAAGAAGGTTCCTCATCATCTGAAAATAGACCTTTAATGGAACATAGAAGAACCTCAAGTACATTAACCGACGTTGCCTTAGAACCTCAATACCATGGAATCTTTGTTAAGTATATTTTGCCTATAATTTTTGTTGTTGCTTGTGGGTTTATGGGATACTTTGTTTCTGATGGTTCTACTGATAATGGTGATAATGGTAACAATGATAATAATGACAATGATAATACTATTGAGCTTGGTCCTCAAATCATTGGATATCTTTCTGCATTATTATATTTAGGTGCCAGAATACCTCAAATCATTCAAAATCATCAACGTAAATCAGTTCATGGGTTAAGCTTATTATTCTTCCTCTTCTCCACTTTAGGTAATTTAACTTATGCTGGACAAATCTTATGTTATAGAAGTGATTGGAATTATGTTGTGTTAAACTTTAGTTGGTTATTAGGATCTTTGGGTACTATTTTTGAAGATAGTATTATCTTTGTTCAATTTTACATTTATAAAGATAATGATGGTGATGGTGATGATAATAATGATAATGAGAATGATAATGATGTCATTGCTTAAAATTCACCATCTTTTTTTTCTTTATTTTAAAAAAAAAAAAAAATTCTTCAAGCATGTATCTTAATCTTTATATTTAGATGGTTTATATATGTAATTTACAATATTTTTCTAGTATTTATTTTTCTTTTTTTAGTTGTTAAAAAATCTAAGAAGGATCAAAATCAGCTAATTGTTCATCCTTTACATTTTCAAGATTTAAGTCTTCTGCTCCTGACCAATCAACATAAACTTGTCTAAATCCTGATAAATCAGTATTCTTAAGGAAATCATTTCTTTCTTTGACCCAATTGTTTTGAACATCTTCAAAAGCTTTACCCCAAACTTTATCATAAACGGCTTTGATCTTGGCTTCCTCTTTCTGTCTTACTTCTTCTAAAGCCATCCATTCCATATGCTTCAAATCATCAGACGAAGGCTCATAAATGTGCCATATAACATAATGAGGTAATCCATAAACACTATACCCCATTCTTTTACTTAATTTACCAAAAGCTTCAGTTTCGGCATGTTTCTCAAATGAAAATGCTGGGAAATGAGAACCGGCCCGGAACAAGTTAGCTTTAGTTAAAATGGATACCCCACCTATCCCATCTAATTCCATTTCTACTTCAGGATCACCATAAGGATCTCTTAAATAAGCTAAATGAGGTCTCCAAGTTTGATATTCAATATATCCTTCAACAATACAAGAATCTTCATCCAAAGTATCAGCCAATTGTAACCCCCCTTCAGATTCTTGCCAGGAATTTAAATCATACGGTTGTTGATTACCTAACCAATCAGGTAAAGGCCGCCAAACATTAGGAACAATAACATCTTTATCATGATGCATCAAATCTTCTAAAATAGTAGGAGGACAAGTTTCAACATCAGCATCTCTCCAATATATATAAGAATGATAAGGTTTAATAGCCACAGTCCATAACCAATTTCTAGCTCTAGCCATTAATTTTCTTCTTGGACCTTGAGCAGCAAAACCATGTCTATCACTAAAAGATTGACCAATTATTTGACCAAAATCTTTTTCAAAAATTTCAATTTCTCCAAATCTCATGGATTCATCAGGATGATTTTGAACATCATTTAAATGTTTCTTTAAATTTCCTAAAGTATTATCTTTAGAATCACTGACTAAAAATGCTATATCAATTAAATTATGAGGATAAGTTAAGTTTTGCATATGACTGAAAAACATAGGTAAATGTGCAGAGGCATCTCTTAATGGAACACAAAACAATACCCGCTCTTCATATTGCCATCCATTAGGGGATCCTTTATAATGATCTAAATCAAAAAATTGAACACTAGTATCACTGTCATCAAATTTAGGTACATAAAGTCCATGATCATTTAACAATAACAACCGTATTATCCCTATTATAAAAAATATCCCTATTATTATAGTCGCTTTTACTCGGTTATTGATATCATCAAGTTTCATGATGAAAGCCGTTCCTTAGTTGAGAGGAGGTGCTCTTAAATCTATAAGCGACCGTTTGTTAATTTTTTGCTCATTACGGGTTTCATCACCGAGCACCAAATTTCCGGATTTTTTGTGTAACAATTTCCTTTTGGCCCACGATAACAATTTATGAAAAAAAAAAAAAAAAAAAAAAAAAAAAAAAATTAACACACCATTAGAGATTAAAAGGTAATACTAGTTTAACGGAGATATAAACGGTTGTTTAATAAGTTTAAGATGATTTTTATTACTGCATAAATGGGTATAATTACAGATTATCCCCTTTTTTTGATTATAAAAGATAAGAGAAAACAATCATAATGACACCACAAGAGTGTATATTATAACTGACAATAGTAAGAATAAGGTTATTAGATATGTGACTATGTGACTATAAGGCGACGATCTCAAAAAATGGTGCACTTTTTATGTAAATTGGTGTAAATAATACAACGAAGAATCATACGTTCTGCGCTTAAAGGGGAAGTAAGATTCGAAAAAATAAAATCAAAGAAAAAAGAAGAAAAATATCGGCTTTAATGATAAAATAACGTGATAAATGAATTATTGAGAGTTTTTAATTATATAAATATAGATGATGTCTTTAATTAAAGCTATTAAGTTTACCATGAATCAATTAAGTGATATTCAATATAATACACCATTTAGCCCTAATAGTTACAATTATAGTTCACCAGAGTCTCTAGATGGGATAAATAGTCTATACACTACTTCTACCACAATAGATACTTCATTACTATCACCAACTATCAAACAAGAAGGTTGTGATTATGGTTTCAATTATGATATAGATATGTTTGCTAATAATTATGTTGGTGATTCTGGTGATAATTCTGTCACTAAATCTAGTGATAATTCTTTAACTGATATGAATTTTGATGATATCCTTACTGATGTTCTTGATAACACCCCTTCTTCAATAGATAATAATACCACTTCAAATAGTATAACTCATAAATTACCTAAATTATCTACTCAGAAATCAAGAATAAGAAAGAAATTAACAAAAACCCAAAAGAAAGCTCATAATCAAGTAGAAAAGAATTACAGAATTAATTTAAATACAAAGATTGAGACATTGCAAAATCTCATTCCTGAGATTGCCCTTGAACAAACCGGGTTTAATACTTCAACTAATAAGGTCACTAAACATAATGATTCTAAAATGAATAAATCATTGATATTGGACTTTGCTATTCAATATATCAATCAACTTAAATGTCAACAAGCTAGTTTACTTAGAGATAATATGGTTTTAAAAGAACAATTATCTCGTTGATTTTATACCTTGTAGTTTTAATTTTTTTGCAACTTCTGCGATATTTATATATTTAATAAACGGTATGATTTAGTTGAAAGAATAAAACTTTTTTAAAAAAAAAAAATAAAATAAAATAAAAAAGGTAAAAAATAAACGAACGTAAACATATACTTAAACGAATGTAAATTCCTAGAATATTTTATTTTATTCTATTTTTTTTTTCATCTTCTCTTATTATTGTCTCATATTCTTTGTATGGAAATAGTCTCTCTTTTATGGTTCGCGATATACGCTTTACGCCAACACAACACTTATCGTCATTATGACTACCGTACAACAATTGACGGCTAATTTGACGACATTACTAAATGAATCCAAACGTAAGAATAATTATATAAAGCAAGCATGTGATGCTGCATTGACTGATTTGAAGGTTTATCAATCCAATCAACCAATTGATGAAGTGGATACATCTATTAAATCAAATATCTTGAGACCATTTTTATTAGCCTGTGATACAAGTAATGTCAAATTTGTTAATTTGGCCATTCCTGTAATACATAAGTTAACTATTTCCAAAATAATTCAACCCAATGATTTGAATGACGTTTTAAAGTCATTAATGGAAGCTACTCATTTAGCAATTGATATCCAATTAAGAATCTTACAATGCTTACCAACTTTAATTCAAAATTATAGTGATTTAATAACTGGTAAATTATTAAATACTTTGTTGAGAATTTGTTCAAGTTTAACCTCTAATAATAAATCTGCTGTGGTTATAAATACTGCTTCTGCAACCTTACAGCAATTATTTAGTCATGTTTTCGATAGAATTAGTATTGATAACAAATCCGGTGATAATAAAGTTACCATAGATAAAGATGAAACTATCAGTCTTGATAATGTTGCATATGAAGGATTTCAAATTTTTAGTGATTTATGCAGTTTGGCAGAAAATTCCGCCCCAACTTATTTTAAAGATTTATCTAATATTAAAACATTATCAGTACTAGAAATAATAGAACACGTCTTGCTGTCCCATGAACAATTATTTAATAATCATAAGGAATTATCATACTTACTTAGAATAAAACTTGTTCCTTCATTACTCAGAAGTTTAAATCATGCATCGGCTGAATTCTCTTTAGTGGTTAGAACTATGAGAGTATTATTAGTCCTTTTAAGTTTTCATTTGAATAACTTAATTATAGAAGGTGAAATCATTTTATCCATTTTAAATCACTTTTTATTGAATGATGAAAGTAGCCATTGGCAGAAGATATTAGTCTTGGAAATGTTTAAAGGATTATTTTCTAACTTTAATACTATAAAAACTATTTATCAATTATATGATTTAAATCCAAAAAAGAAAAATGTCACTCAAGAGTTATTATCAATTTTAAATACTTATTTACAGTATAACTCATTTTTAATAAGGGATATAGTACAACCACCCAATCCTAATTTACCTTATTTATCCAAACAATATTCTAGTTTAAAATTATCAATATTAGACCATTTAGACAAATCTGAATCTCCTTCAAATATACCTAAAACTTACCCCCTTCACTTAATATTCAATATATTGATGTTGTTCACCGATGGGGTATCAAAATTCATTAAAAATTTGTCAACTGGTAACCAAGAAGAACAGGTTGAAAGTGATATTGAACTTGTTAATAATATTATGGAGGTTACCTATGTGGATATTTCCCAATTATTTAAATTGTTCATGTATTCATTATTGGATAATGACAATTTTCATCTTTTGATAAGATCATTACAAAAATATATTCATACGGCGGGATTATTAGGTTTAAATTCGTCAAGAGATGGTCTTTTGTCTATATTATCAATTGCTATAATAAGGAATGATAGTGACAGCTACAACGAAAAAATTGACAATGATTCTAGTTCTACTTTACTTCAGGAATCAGGTAAAAACTTATTAGCATTGGGTGGCTCAATTGTAGAGACTTTAACGAGTACCGAAATGAATTTTAATCCAACTGGTAATAAAAATTTAATTAAATCTAGGAATTTTAATTCTAGACATGTATCTTGTCTTCGTGCATTGATTAATTTGGCAATTTCCTTAGGATCAACGTTAGATGATTCATGGTCAATAATTTGGGTCACATTTCAATGGTGTGATTATTATATCAATGGTTTAAATGAATTTAGTGGTACAAGTAAAAATGAAGAGGTAAACTTACCTAAATTAGGTCCTTCTGATTTAACCAATGTTCAAAACTCAATGAATAAATTTTACGAAAGTATTAGTGAATATTCCACTGAAAGTTTTAGACAAATGATAAATCCCTTAATACGATTATGTGATATCGGGATGAATCAGAAGCAAGGTACAAATGAAAATGAACAAACAAAATTAGTCAATTGTCCTTATAATAAAGTGTTTTTCATTGACAAAGTATATGAAATTTGTAATATAGATGGAATAAAATTCCTAGTGAATGATGAAGAGAACTTTAAGATTATTAATTCATTTTTTATCAATACTACCAAAAATTCCTTGGTTCATCATAATTTGAAGCTCTATATAATTGGAAAATACACTGAGATTATAAAGAACTTGACCATTGAAGGAACTAAATCTAGTGATGAAATTATTAATAAAATTAGTCAACTTTGTTTGAATGGTTTAGACCAATTTTTAAATGAATTGATAACCAAAGATAAATCAAGTGAATTGTTAACGATAAATAATCAGATAGAAATTCATTTGATTATTCTTGATACCTTAAACCAATTAATTGAGAACTATGATAAAACTTTAACCAAGACTGATTCATGGATTATTATATTCAATCTTATCAATAATCCATTTTCTTTAAATTTAGATGAGCAACTCAAGGAAAAGATGAATTTGTTGGTAAATTCATCATTCAATTCATTAAAGTTAATTGTTAATGAATTCATGGTTAATTTACCTACTAGCAAATTTAAAATTTTAATTGATACTTTAAATAATTTCTGCCTACAAAAATATGATTTGAACATATCTTTTAGTTCAATTAGTTATTATTGGTTGGTTAGTGATACTATAAAATCCAGATTTTCTACTTCAGATGATGTTTATGATATAAAGAGTGAAGAAGAATTGACCAATTATATTACTAAAACAGATTCGATTAATAATGACAAGTATTTCAAATCACTAGATATATTTTTATTGTTACAACTCATTACATTATCCAGTGATGACAGAGCCCAAGTTAGAGATGGTTCAGTACAGACATTTTTTGAGATTATTGATATTCATGGTAGTTTATTCCATAAAGAAGAATGGTCTTTGATTTATAATATAGTTTTTGATAAAGTTTTTGACATTAAGACTTTAGAAATCAAAGAATTAAAAGAGACAGTGACATTAAAATTGGATGGATTAATTACGATATACAATAATTTTAATAATAAATTTCTGAAAGATTTCTGGTGGAGATTAATTGATTACATTGAAAGTTTGATTGGCCTTAATTCCCTTGAAATCAATCTTATTGTATTTAAAAAATTTAATGAATTATTAAAGATTCAAATTTCTAACGATCAAGAAATCAATGAAAGATTTTATCAACTTTGGATCAATGTACCTATTGATTATGATTTTAATAATCCTGAGTTATACGTTGATTGTTTAACTAATTATGTAATACTGTACAAATTGCTTAACGAAAAGTTTGTTATGAATGAAAATCGAGCCCAAGAAATACTTAACAACTTCACTAAAATAATAAGGTATCCTATACTTTTTAACAAATCTGATGATTTAAAACCTAGTGTATTACAAGTGGTTATAATAGAAAACATCAGGTTAATTAAGGGAGATGATAAAATCAATAATATATTGATAAGGGAATTAAGTAATTTAATGGTTTATCAAATTAAAATAAGAGAAAGAATTGAAAGTAAGTTTAAAAACTCAAATTTGAAATTAAAGTATAAATTACCCACTTTTAAAAGTATTGGGAGAATGTCATTTGATGTTTTAGAAGAGAAATTTAATGATATTCAAGATTTACAGGTATTAATTACAGATTCCACTGTAAATAAATTACTTCGGTCTTTAATTGAATTGATTGATAATAAAAGTGACTTATGGGAAAGAAGTAATGAATTTTTGGTGACAATAATTGATAAAGTTACTAAACATGAACTTTCTCAAGAGATTTGGCAATTAATATTAAAATTAATAACTACATGCTTTAACGATGAAAATAATAAGACCAA
The DNA here is from genome assembly GCA_030573955.1 of Yamadazyma triangularis. Taxonomy (NCBI): domain Eukaryota; kingdom Fungi; phylum Ascomycota; class Pichiomycetes; order Serinales; family Debaryomycetaceae; genus Yamadazyma; species Yamadazyma triangularis. Next base: position 354,273 of record JAJMEC010000001.1, read on the forward strand.
ACAAGAAGAAATGATTAATATTAGCCAATATTTTAAAATCATTGATATTGTATTACCTAAGTTCCCTGATGAGATTTTTAAACAATTCACTCAAGGGTTATATGATAATTGTTATTTATATGAATTCAACGAGATTGAGCAAGAATTAGATGAAGGATCAATTGAAACAAATTTAAATAACTTTTTGGATTTTGATTTTGATAGTTCATATGGATCAACCAAACCAATGAAAATATTTCCTTTCAAGAATGTGAGAATGATATGTCTTAAAGAGTTGATCAAGTTTACTAACTCCAAACAATATAACCAAGTGAGCATCAAATACTTTATTCTCCGATTAGCCTTCACTTTGAGAAGATTAATTGAAGATGAAAAGTTGATTTATAAATCTCCTGTATCCTCGCTTCAAAAGAATGAATTGAATTTGTTGTTACTGGGACTAATCTATTATATGAATGAATTTTACACCGACAAAGATTCTGAGCTAATCAAGAAATTAACCAATCTATTAATAAGATTTAATGCTTATAGTCATAAGTATGACTGCAGTAACAAAGTGATAAAGATCATGTTGACATTCAATAATAGAGTAGAGACGAGAAATAAGAAATAAGAAATAAAACACATACACAAATAATCATCCCCCAACACTTCCCCTAATATAGCATCTCAATATATACACCATATTCAGAAATTGGCTGCGAAAGTAATTTTCCCTTCTCATATTCTCTCCATTACACGACAAATCGGTAGTTGTTTCCACTGTCATCGCAATGTTTACTCGATTCGTGCGAAAAAAAAATAAAGCCCTTTTATTTCCCCTTCACAGCCTTTGTTTCATGTCTGTTATTTATAGTCATTTCTAATACTATCTGATTGACTTTGTGAGGTCTTTGTTTTGTTTATAAACCCTTTTCAAGGATCAATATTGGTTTTGTAGCCCATCGTGTTTCTTTGACTTTATTACTTTTTAATTGTTTCTTTTCCGATTGTTTCCTGTTCGGAATTCTTTTTTTTTTTTTTTTGTTGCAATCGTTTTGTTTACCTTAACTTGTCATATTCTCATAGACATTTATCACAAAGAAACGCCTCACTAGAGAAAATTTTTTTTATCAACTACTTTCTTTACTAGTAACTAACTTTTGGTTATAAAGCCATAATTGTGTTAAATCTTTTCCAAAGATCCAAAAATACTTTTGATATCCCTTTTGTTAAAAAAAAGAGGTTCTTTTTTTTTATACGGTCGTTATAGAATTTCAGAACGTCGTTAATTACTCGTTTTTTTTTTTTCTGTTCTTTTCTTCTTCTTTTATTTTGGTTTTTGTTATTTGATTGATTTATTATTATTTATTATACCATGTCTTACAGGAATAGTAATGGCTCCAGTAAGTATTTGGAGTTTGATCCCGAATCTAATAATGAATTAGGAAGAAAGAAATCCTTGGTTAGACCTGAAAGAACTAGAATTGATCAAAATCATCCTCGTTATCATTATACCCAAGTGGCTAACCAAGAATCGAATCATTTAAAAATCCAACCTTCTACTACAGGTTTAGATCCGCATGTATCTGAAGAGACTGGAAGTTATTACCCCAGATCAAGTCATCATTCTTATAGAACTGTGGGATCTCCTGGTAAGGATGATGATACTGAAGGTATTCCTTTAATTGATATAGAAAATAATCCTACTTATCATTCTCCTGGTAAAAATGGTAAAGAAGTTTTTGGATTAAATGATGAATTGGATAGAAGTTATTCCCCTCAAAGAAACCAAGTTATTAAAAATAATTCCATTAAACGTAAAGAAGCTGTACCACCAAAGAAAACTCATAATATCTATTTTTGGAAAGTTTATTGTTACGTGGTTACATTTTGGGCTCCAGGTCCTTTATTATCTTTATTTGGATTGAAGACTAAAGATCGTCAATTTGCTTGGAGAGAAAAAATTGGTTTAATTACTTGTATTTTATATATTGGTGCCTTTGTTGCTTATTTAACTTTTGGGTTTACTAATACCGTTTGTTCGAGTCAAAGAGTAAGAACCAAAATCAATGAAGTTAGTAGTGGTAATTTGATTATTAATGGTAGAGCCTTTGATTTGACTTCTTCAAAACATCCTTCTGCTGCTGGTATTGATGCTGGTACTAATGTCTTATATCCTCCTGTTGGTGCTGGTGGTATGGATGCATCATTTTTATTTCAAAATGTTAATGGTAACTGTAAAAACTTAATTAAACCCAGAGACAACTGTTCTATTCCCAAAAATGATGATGATGAAGTGGCTTGGTATATGCCTTGTCAATTATTAAATCAAGATGGTTCTAGTGAACCAAATTTTACTACCCAATATTATGATGGTTGGGCTTGTCATACTTCTTCAATTGCCAGAGATGCCTACTATAATTTGGATGTCAATGGTGATGTATTTTTCACTTGGGATGACATTAGAAATAGTTCTAGAAATTTAGTGGTATATTCAGGTAATGTTTTGGATTTAAATTTAATCGACTGGATTCGAACTGATGATTTAGAATACCCTGAATTATTTGATAAATTAAAACATGATGATGTTTACAGAGGTCATGATATTTCTTTAGTTTTAACCAATCCTCATGAACGTCAATGTGCTAAATGTTTATCGGAAATTATTAAGGTGGGTAATGTTGATGCTGATACTATTGGTTGTATTGCATCCCAAATTGTATTATACGTTTCATTGGTTTTCATTTTGTCTGTTGTCGTTACTAAATTTTTAATGGCTTGTTATTTCAAATGGGTGATTTCTGTTTCTCAAGGTGTCTCTGGAATTTCCGCTAAGGCCATGAGTGATAGAAATAGAGAAATTGAAAACTGGGTAGATGATCCAAATGACAATGCTGGTATGGGAGTTATTCCTGCCAGAACAAGACCAAACTACAAAACCAATAGACAATCGGTTTTCAATAGAGTTCCATTGGCTCCTAATGAAAAATCTGATTCTATGCCCAAGAGTTTCAAATTTACCACCATGACAACTCAAAAACATTTGAAAAATACTAAACCCAAAAAGATGAACAAAAGACAATCGTCAATGTTTTTAAATGATACCATGGGTTCATCGACTGATTTATTAGCCGGTAGACCTAATTCAACTTTTAATCCATTTGACACTGAAGATATTGGTAATGAAGGGTTAAATCCTGATACCATTCTTCCAGAAATTATTCCTCAACCTCCAGTAGAATACCAACCTTTTGGATTACCATTAGCTCATACAATGTGTTTAGTCACTTGTTATTCTGAAGATGAGGATGGATTACGGGTTACTTTAGATTCTGTTGCCACAACTACATATCCTAATTCTCATAAGTTAGTAGTAATTGTTTGTGATGGTATAATTAAAGGTTCTGGTAATGATATTTCTACTCCAGATGTGGCTCTTAATATGATGACTGATTTTGCCATAGAACCAGAAGAAGTAAAACCTTATTCATATGTAGCCGTTGCTCAAGGTTCTAAAAGACATAACATGGCCAAAGTTTATGGGGGATTTTATAAGTATAATGATGAAACTGTTCCTCCTGAACAACAACAAAGAATCCCCATAATTACAATTGTTAAATGTGGTACTCCAGAAGAAGCTAGTTTACCAAAACCAGGTAATAGAGGTAAAAGAGATTCTCAAATTATTTTAATGTCATTTTTACAAAAAGTTATGTTTGATGAAAGAATGACTGATCTTGAATTCGAGATGTTATCCACTATTTGGCAAATAACTGGGTTAATGACAGAATTTTATGAAATTGTTCTAATGGTTGATGCTGATACTAAGGTTTTCCCTGATTGTTTAGCCCATATGGTTTCTCAAATGGTAAAAGATCCAATGATTATGGGATTATGTGGTGAAACAAAGATTGAAAATAAAGCTCAATCATGGGTTACAGCTATTCAAGTTTTCGAATATTATATTTCTCATCATCAAGCAAAAGCATTTGAAAGTGTTTTCGGTGGGGTTACTTGTTTACCTGGATGTTTCTGTATGTACAGAATTAAAGCTCCTAAGGGACATGATGGGTATTGGGTTCCTATTTTAGCCAATCCTGATATTGTTGAAAGATATTCTGATAATGTTGTTAATACTTTACATAAAAAGAATCTTTTATTATTAGGTGAAGATCGGTATTTATCATGTTTAATGTTGAGAACATTCCCTAAACGGAAACAAGTGTTTGTTCCTAAAGCTATTTGTAAAACGGTTGTTCCTGATAGTTTTAAGGTGTTATTATCACAAAGAAGACGGTGGATTAATTCAACTGTCCATAATTTATTGGAATTGGTGTTAGTAAAAGATTTATGTGGGACTTTTTGTTTCTCAATGCAATTTGTTATTTTCATTGAATTGGTTGGTACTTTAGTGTTACCCGCTGCCATTTGTTTCACTATTTATGTTGTCATTGTAGCTATTACATCTACACCAACCCCAATTATGTCCTTAGTTTTATTAGGGTTAATCTTTGGGTTACCCGGGTTATTAATTGTTGTAACGGTTTCATCATTAAGTTATGTCATTTACTTTTTCATTTATCTTATTGCATTACCAATTTGGAATTTTGTCTTACCATCATATGCTTACTGGAAATTTGATGATTTTAGTTGGGGTGAAACTAGAGCTGTTTCTGGAGGTGATAAGGGTTCTCATGGTGAAAGTGAAGGGGTATTCGATTCCTCTCATATTATTATGAAGAGATGGAGAGAATTTGAAAGGGATCGTAAGTACCAAAACAATAATTTAACCATGCCAACAGCTACTTGGAACCCTTCAAATAATGAAAGAAACTTTTCTGATGATTTTTCAAACTCTAATAGCAATTCTTCATAATGGTGATGATTAAAAGAAAGAAAAGGATTATTATTAAATTATTGCATTCATAAAATTAAGTACATAAATGAACATAAAAGGAAATATATAAGACTATGGATATGTAAAACATTAATCAAAGCTAATTTCAAAGTCATATTTGGCCCCTAAAGAACTTTGACTTGATTCGCCTCTAGAGCGTTTTTCATTATAAATTTCTTTAAATCTCGTTAATCTCCATGTATTTTTAGGTCTTCTGAGTGAAGGCTTAAAAGATGAACCTGGTGTTTCTAATGCAAATAACATTGAATAGCAATTGTTTCTAAAACTTTTCTTTTTTTCAAATCAGCTTCATTTCCAGAATTTATATAGTTTTATAGTTTTAAAATTTAAGAATTTCACAACTCTTCACAGGGCTTTACATAGGCGGATAAGTGCATATGTAGGGTCTCGCCGATGATGCAAAATATGGTTTATGAGGGTAGTTTAAGAATTAACTCATTAGATAAGTACTATCTAAAGTATATATAGGATAGGGATGATATTGATTTAAGTTGTTAAGTAAAATATACGAATAGTTATGTGGTCTACAGGACTAATAAAGTAAATTAGAGGGGGTATAGAAATAAGGTTTTGAAAGTAAGAAAAAAAAAGAAGCCCAGAATGGTTGATTGTAGTTGCTTTAATAAGTACGAAGAAGGAGTAGTTATTGGAAATGTATTAGGAAGTAGGAAGGTATTAGGAAGGTATTAGGGAAGGTACAGAACTATTAGAGAGCTGTCATAAACTTATCTTTTTATTAATACTATTGTATATAATTACTAAAATTAACAGGAACTGTAAAGAACTAAATGAAATACGGCATCATCGGTGATGCAATTGTTTTTGATATCAAAACTGATCTAAAATAAAAAAGTAAAACAAACCCATAAAGGTATACCGAAAATTATCAAAAAAAAAAGAAAACAAAACTGATAGAACTTATAAAATGGTGGTTTTCGTGGTATGAATCATGCAGAATAATCTAAAGGATATTATCAAATAAATTAGATATTATCTAATAAATTAGACATAATCTAATAGATAGCTCTCTTTCTGTACATAGTGGTAGCCCCATCTTGAGCATAAGCAGAAAGGAAGGACAAATCATCAGTAGCTTCAGAAGAACCACCAGCAGCAGTAGTAGTACCAACAGTAGCAAGATCACTAGCAATTTCACCAATATCAGCAGTACCAGTAGCTTTAGGAGTTGATGAACCACTAGCATTGTCAAATTCTTCAGAGGTAACATTACCAGAAGAGATAGAACCAGCTAAGAATTCACCTAAAGTTTCAATGATTTGGTTGTCACTGCTTTCAAGCCAGTCAATACCATCTTGTAAAACACCAGATTCTTTAGACCAGTCATAAACATCACCAGCAAGAACGGCACCGGTCTTTAAAGCAGAAGTTAAAAAGTCGATAGCACCTTGAGGATCACTCATAACTTTATTGATTAAATCTGAAACAATACCAGAATCTTTAATTTGTTGAACAACAAAGGAAACAATATCCAAGAGATCTCTTTCTTCCAAATCGTTTTCACGTTTTTCATTCATTTCTTTCATGTCAGCAATAGTCATGACATCACGTTTGGCTCCATTACCATTATCATTACCAATGAATTTACCAACTAAATCAATGGCAGTACTGAATAAAGCTTTACCAGCATTTAATAAAGCACTTCTTAATTCACCATCATTTAAAATTTTGTTGAAAATGTTTTGGAGTAATCCAGAATTCCAGATGGCTTTAATTAAATCAGGTCCTTGAACAATAACAGCATGAAGAGTAGATTTAACAATGTTACCAATAATTGATCTTAATTGAGTATCAGAAGTTAAAGTGTTGAAAACATCAGAAATTAAACCAGAGTTGGCTAAAGCAGAAATCAAGTTACTTAAAACATTGTCAGCTCTTTTTTCTAAATCAGCTAATTCTTCTCCTTCAAGTAAATCTCTTTTAGATTTAAGGTTTTTCAATTCAGCTAAATGGTCCAAGACTTCATTCAAGTCTTCTTTCTTAACGACAGTGTTAGTTTTGCTAGCATCTTCAACGACAGTTGGAGCAGCATTAACGAAGGTACTGGTGGCTAAGATAGCTAAGATGGTAGTGTTGGATAATCTCATTCCGGGTTATGCTAAGTAAGTAGTTGTTTTCAAAGTATCAATGAATACAAAAAATAATAATTTGTTGATAGAGAATCAGGATTTTATTTATACTATTTCGAAGTCACTATTATAACCTTAAGTCTTCTCAGTCCTAACCCATTATAGTAACTTTCAATTTGATGAATCTTATAACTTTTCCTATTAGAGTAGTGTATATATTTTTTTATGTTGAAAATTTCCTTTTTGGGTAATGTGATTGCCCCTGTATACAATTACTTTGCCTAAAAAGGAAATTATAGGTTTTATGGTAGCAAAACATTTAGTGGGTTAATGTCAAGGAGAGGAAGGAGAATACAAGGCTCTGAATGATTACCACAATAGGTTATGTTTTAAGTGAAATTATAAACACGCTAATAATGTTCAAGCTTTTAAAACCTTATTATCAAGGGATAGTAGAAGTGAAATTACTTTGTTAACCCTAATGGGCAATCCACTTGGTATGGAGGAAATAAGCGAATAATAAGAAAAAAACGTCCTTTGGGGTAACTTTTGATTCTAAGTAGGAAAGTAATAAAAAAAAAGAGTTACCTTTCCTCGAAGTAAAGTTTATTTTCAGAGGGGTTTGGGAAGTATGATTTGAATCATTCCAAAGGTGTGGTGGGGTAATATGGAAGTTTAATATTGTGTTTACAACACTCTACACTGTGATTTAAATGTATTATTATATTTTTAGCTTTTGTGTTTTTCCTAATAGAGGTACATGTTTTATCAAACTATATGTTGTTGTTAGACATATGTTGATAAATTGTAATACAGCCTTTTCTAATTACATCGCACACTACACTTAACCTCGATAAGACAATGCCACGACCTGATTGTTAGCAGCCATTGTCAACGGTTATTACATTACAGTTTATTATATTAAATGGTGACATTTTTTGCATAAAATATAGTGTATGATGTTTATACAATACAGAGATTAAAAGATACCAAAAATATGTGACTGTGTGAATGTGATCATAATCCTAAATTCAGAGATAATATGAGATGGCGGACCAATTATGAGATGCCGTATTTGACGACAGGAAGAAAAACAAAAAGAAAAAGAAAAAAAGAGAAAAAAAACGTTGAGAAATTCACAACTAAAGCTTAGATAGTGTTAATTTAGCAGTTGAAAATCAGCACATACAAAAAGAAGCTAAGTTAAATCAGATGTCGGCAGTGGAATCAACCTTAACAGAAGTTAAGTCAAAAGATAAAGTTTCACCAATTTATGGGAAAACTACCGATAAAAATTTAACAACCACTGATATTTTTGGCGATGAGTTTAAAGCTCCTGATTATACTATCAAAGATATTTTATCAGCCATTCCAAAACATTGTTATGAAAGATTATTAGTAAGATCTATGGGATACTTAGTCAGGGATATTGTTATGATGGGGGTTATTTCTTACACTGGACATAAGCTAATCCCACATATTGTTAGTGATGACTATGAACTTGTGGCTCAAGGAATTAGAGGTACCTTATGGATGGTGCAATCATATTTGATTGGATTGTTTGGATTTGGATTATGGATTTTAGCTCATGAGTGTGGACATGGTGCTTTTTCTGAGTACCAAGCAGTGAACGATTTCATTGGTTGGGCAGTTCACAGTTACTTAATGGTGCCATACTTTTCATGGAAATTCAGTCATTCTAAACATCACAAAGCAACTGGTCACTTAACCAGAGACATGGTATTTGTTCCTTACACCAAAGAAGAGTTTAAGGAAAAACATCACAGTAATAGTGTTTCGGAAATATTAGAAGAATCTCCTATTTGGACATTAGCCACATTAATCTTCCAACAATTAGGGGGATTACAATTATACTTAGCCACCAATGCCACTGGTCAAAGTATCCCTGGGATTTCTAAAATCGCCAAATCTCACTACGCTCCTAAATCCCCTATTTTTGATAGTCATCAATATTGGTACATTGTATTATCAGATCTTGGAATAATCACCACTTTAATGGTTGTTTATCAATGGTATAAATCCTTTGGATTATTTAACATGATGATCAACTGGTTTGTTCCTTGGATTTGGGTTAACCATTGGTTAGTATTTGTTACCTTTTTACAACACACTGATCCAAAACTTCCTCATTATCAAGACAACCAATGGACTTTTGCTCGTGGTGCTGCTGCTACCATCGATAGGGATTTTGGTTTCATTGGTCAGCATATTTTCCACGATATCATTGAAACTCATGTTTTACATCACTATGTTTCTCGGATTCCTTTCTATAATGCAAGAGAGGCCACCAAAGCCATAAGAGATGTCATGGGTCATCATTATCGTTATGATGGAACTTCAATGTGGTTTGCCTTATGGAAATGTCTTAGATCTTGTCAATTTGTCGACGATGTTAACGCTAACGGAGTTATGATGTTTAGAAACACCAATAACATTGGTGTCAAACCAAAAGATTAATTATAGAATTATAGTAATTGAATTTCGTTTTTTAGTTCATTTTTTATAGATATATTTATATATTTTTGCGAATTCCTATTCCTATTGTATTAAAAACCTTAGTATACGGTGCGACAATAATCAAAAATTTTTCACTGAGTTTTGATAGGTTTTACAGAATATGTTTACCAGTAACATATTTAGATTGGCAAGAGGAGGATTTAAATATTCTGGTGGGAGTATTAATAAGACTTTGATGAGAAATGATTCTTGGTTAAATTCTAAGAGACAATTTCATGGATCAAAGTCTTTATTAAACGAGATCACTACGATGCCTCAAACTTATGAAGAAGAAAAGGTTATTATTGATCAAATCAATAAACAGTTGGAAGAAAAAGATGTTAATAACTCATCGAAATTAAGAAATATTGGTATTTCTGCTCATATTGATTCGGGTAAAACTACCTTCACTGAACGGGTTTTATATTATACTGGTAGAATCAAAGCTATTCATGAAGTTAGAGGTAGAGATTCTGTTGGAGCCAAAATGGATCATATGGATTTAGAAAGAGAAAAGGGGATTACCATTCAATCTGCGGCTACTTATTGTTCTTGGGATAAAGATAATACCAGTTATCATTTCAATTTAATTGATACTCCTGGTCATATTGATTTTACTATTGAAGTTGAAAGAGCTTTAAGAGTTTTAGATGGGGCCATTTTAGTTGTATGTGCTGTTTCTGGAGTTCAATCTCAAACCGTTACTGTTGATCGTCAAATGCGTAGATATAATATTCCTAGAGTTACGTTTATTAATAAGATGGATAGAATGGGAGCTGATCCTTTTAGAGCTATTGAACAAATTAATTTAAAATTAAAGACTCCTGCTGCAGCTATTCAAGTTCCAATTGGTGCTGAATCTGATTTAGAAGGGGTTATTAATATTATTGACAGAGTTGCTTTATACAATGAAGGTAGTAGAGGTGAAGAACTTAGAGCTGATCCAAACATCCCTGAACATTTAAAGGATTTGGTTGAAGAAAAGAGAGCTTTATTAATTGAAACTTTAGCTGATGTTGATGAAGAAATGGCTGATGTCTTTTTAGAAGGTGAAGAACCAACCACTGAACAAATTAAAGGTGCCATTAGAAGAGCCACTATTGCTAGAAAGTTCACTCCAGTTTTAATGGGTTCTGCTTTGGCTAATACTGGGGTTCAACCAGTATTGGATGCAGTTGTTGACTATTTACCTCAACCAAATGAAATCTTAAACTCGGGTTTAGAATTAATTAAAGGAGAAGAAAAACCTGTCAATTTAGTTCCTTCAAGTACAAAACCATTTGTTGGATTAGCCTTTAAATTAGAAGAAGGTAAATATGGTCAATTAACTTATATTAGAGTTTATCAAGGTAAATTAAAGAAGGGTACTTACATGAATCATATCAAATCAGGTAAAAAGGTTAAGGTATCAAGATTAGTGAGAATGCATTCCAATGATATGGAAGATGTTGATGAAGTAGGTGCTGGTGAAATTTGTGCTACTTTTGGTATTGATTGTGCTTCTGGTGATACATTTATAGGTAATAACTCAGAGCAACACATTACAATGAGTTCAATGTTTGTTCCTGAAGCTGTGATTTCATTATCTATTCATCCAAAATCTAAAGATTCAGGTAGTTTTTCTAAAGCTATTAATCGATTCCAAAAAGAAGATCCAACGTTTAGAGTCAATTTTGATCCTGAATCAAAGGAAACTATTATTTCTGGTATGGGTGAATTACATCTTGAAATTTACGTTGAAAGAATGAAGAGAGAATATGGTGTTGATTGTGTCACTGGTAAACCTCAAGTATCTTATCGTGAAGCTATCACTATTCCTACTAATTTCGATTACACTCATAAGAAACAAAGTGGTGGTTCTGGTCAATATGGTAGAGTCATTGGTGAAATGAAACCAGTTGAAGGTGATAATAAATTCTCTCAACACATTGTTGGAGGTAAGATTTCCGAAAAATTCTTATTTGCTTGTGAAAAAGGATTTGGTGATTCATTAGAAAAAGGTCCATTAATTGGTCATAAAGTTTTAGGTGTTCATATGCATATTAATGATGGTCAAACTCATGTTGTTGATTCTTCTGAATTTTCTTTTAGAACTGCTGCTCAAGGTGCTTTTAAACAAGCATTTTTGAATGCTAATCCAGTTATTTTAGAACCAATTATGTCAGTGGAAGTCAATGCTCCAAATGAATATCAAGGAGGTGTTGTTGGATTAATTAACAAATTAGGTGGTATGATTATGGAAACTGTTAATGGACAAGATGAATTTACTGTTACCGCTGAATGTTCATTACATTCCATGTTTGGATTTTCCACTTCCTTAAGAGCTTGTACTCAAGGTAAAGGAGAATTTTCATTAGAATTTGATAAATATGCCCAATGTGCTCCTCATTTACAAAAACAATTAATTGAAGACCATGAAAAGAAGATGAAGGCTAAAAAATAGACGTGAATAGAAGAAAAAAAGAAAACATTTTGTAAATAGGTTTAGATTTTTGAATATAGAAAACATTACAGTAATATAAAAAGTTATGATATATTATTATCTATTTAATGTTTGATTTGAGTTTTAAGTTTAGTTTTTATATAATTTTGTTACGTAAGGACCACCACCATGAACATTAAAAGAAAAAGGAATGGAATAAAAATTTTGAATTGATTTCAAAACTAGAATACATATATTAATATATTTATTTCGAGAAATATTATTAATTCTTTTCTTTTTTCTTTAACATTCAAGCTTTAGCAATAGCTTTTTTAAGAGCAAATCTTTTTTGCTTCTTTAAAACTAAAACTTGGAATCTTTCGAAATCAGTTAATTCGGATCTTCTTTGTCTAGAAGCTATCTTCTTAGCCCAACCAGTAGAAGCCCATTTAGATTCGATATCACTAGAAACCCATTTCTTGTTGACGGTGGCAGTTCTAGCACCTCTTGGTAAGTTTGGTAAAACAAGTGGAGTTAAGGTAACTTTAGATAATGGGACAGCTTGTCTTTGAATTTTTGGACCATCGATTAAGACCTAAAAAAGAAAATGTTAGTATTAATGTACAATAAAATAATAGGTTTAATAATGAAAGAAGGAGTTCAAGAATGAGTTTAATAAATGATTATTGGGATATGATTATTTAGTTGTCTGTAGTCAATACTTCTATATGGGAAGTATTATTGTCTATTAGTCACTTGGATAAAAAAAATTTTCTGTGGTATTAATTTCACATTTACCAAGGACTTCAAACAACAAATAAACATTTCGTTCATTATTATTACATATTGATTCATTTTTGTATTCATAATATCCTCATTTGACGATTCTGTTGACTCATTCTTCTACTTTACCTTCATTCAAAAATTTTTAAGTTTCAAAGTTACATACTCTTCTTTGATCAATGATTTCAACAATAGTAGCTAACTGTTTGTCGGAAGTTAAGGCGATACGTCCAACTTCGACGAATCTCCAGTTAGCAGCTTTAACAGTTGAGTATGAAGACATTTTTGTATTATAGTAATTTAATCTATAGTTTTAAAACTTTTCAATTCGCTTTTAGTTAGTGAGGAAAATAATTTCAATATCGGTCGTGTTGCGACAAGGAATACTTGGCCGCACAAATACCGGGAAACCCAGTCTTGAGCATCAGCTGATTATATTTGGAGGACGAGGGCTACAGCCCTGGATGTCCCTCATCACTTACAACTCCAGCGAAAATTTACTTGGTTTCTTTACTTGGTTGATGTATTTATAATATGTATGTAAAAGAGTGTAAGCGGTGAAAGGTCCTAAGGAAGTTGGAAATAGGATTAGTTGGTAGTAATCGTGGACTTAGGTATTGGAAGTATGCATTGAAAGAAAGACATTAAAACAAAAGCATTGACACAAGAACATTGACACAACACCATTGGTTAATGGTTGATGTCACTTCAACTGAGCTGTTGATTTCTTATGCTCGATCTGTTATGTCCGATCTATTATGTCCGATCTCCAGTCTAACCACATTTCTAACAAAATCCAAGGACTACAATTATAACTTCTGGATGGTGATGACTCCTAATTTGCGTTCTAGAGTGATACTCCGAAGCACGCCTAGCTTCATTTAAGGAGATATCATGTCATGCGACAAACTTTTCGTCTGATATCAATTCAAAAACCATTTCACCAAAACTATTGTTGACAATTACTAACAATGTTTTTTAGGTTCTAACTATAGTCATATTATAAATATACACAGTAATAATATTAACATGAACCATGTCATTTACTCTCTCTATGTACGCGATTTCTCTGCCATACAATAAAAAATTCGCTCTGTGGGAAAATATCTCGTAGTAAAATTCTTAGTTTATGATCAAAAAATTACTCTTGAGTAATTGCAGAAGAATGTCATCGAATATAAAGAAGCCCAGTGTACAACAACCAGAATGGTTTAAACCCAGTGATTCCAAAAACACTCAAGTATTAAAGTTATATAATTCCTTGACTCGTAAAAAGGATGAGTTTGTTCCTCTTAATGGTAATCAAATAACTTGGTATTGTTGTGGACCTACTGTTTATGATTATTCTCATATGGGACATGCCAGAAATTATGTTTCTACTGATATTAATAGAAGAATATTGCAAGACTATTTTGGTTATAATGTTAAATTTGTTCAAAACGTTACCGATATAGATGATAAAATCATTTTAGCTGCAAGACAAGAGTATTTATTTGAACAAAATATTGCTAACAAATATTCACTGGTAGATAAAGAATTGGTTGAACAATCTAAATTGGCATTAGGGTTTTATGTGAATAAATATTTACCAGAATTCACTGATGATATTGAAAACTTAAAATCTTGGATTGAAGGTTTAAATATTCAAGAAATAGCTATTGAAAAGCCAAAATTCCCCATGTATACCAAAGCAGCCACCAATGGATTTAATGCTATATATAATCCTTCAGGTGATTATTCCCAATTTTTAAATGACATCAAGGAAATAACTATGCCTTACTTAGATAAGCAATTTGGGGCTACTGTAAATGATCCAAGTACTTTCCAAAAATTACCAGCATATTGGGAAAAGAAATTCGATGAAGATATGGCTAAACTTAATGTATTACCTCCAATCATCACCACGAGAGTTTCGGAATATATTCCAGAAATTATTGATTTTGTAGATAGAATTATTGGTAATGGGTATGGGTATGCCACTAGTGATGGATCAGTTTATTTTGATACCGCCAGATTCGAAAATGATCCCAATCATGTTTATGCAAAATTACAACCTTGGAATAAAGGTGATTTATCATTAATTAATGATGGTGAAGGTTCCTTATCCACTGAAGGATCAGGTAAAAAGAATTCTGCTGATTTTGCATTATGGAAATCATCTAAACCTGGTGAACCTTCATGGCCATCTAAATGGGGTGAAGGTAGACCAGGGTGGCATATAGAATGTTCTGTAATGGCATCTGACATTTTGGGAGAAACCATTGATATTCATTCTGGTGGTATTGATTTATGTTTCCCTCATCATGATAATGAAATTGCTCAATCTGAAGCTTGTTTTAATAATAATCAATGGATTAATTATTTTATGCACAGTGGTCATTTGCATATTCAAGGTCAAAAAATGAGTAAATCATTGAAAAACTTCATTACTATAGAAGAAGCTTTGAAATCTTATTCTTCAAGACAATTAAGATTAGTGTTTGTGTTGAGTTCATGGGAAAAACCATTAGATTTCAAAGATAGTTTATTAAAAGAGGTTAAAGCCATTGAATCATCATTATCCAAATTTTTCACTGTTGTAAGGGCTTTGAATAATGATTATAAGCATGAATTAAATGAAAATAAATACGTTTCCAAGAAATTAGATGATACTGGGAAAGGATTACTTGGTGAATTAACTAATGCTCAAATGGAAGTTCATGAATCATTCTGTGATAACTTATCCACACCACAAGTGATGAAGACTATTCAAGATTTAGTTACAAAGACCAATAATTATATTCAATTATGTTCATCCGGGAAAACTGATATCAAGATTGAAGTCTTAATAGCTATAACCAATTGGATAGTAAAGATATTGAGAATCTTAGGGTTTGAAACTAGAAGTGATTCTCTTGGATGGTCAGACAGTTCCACTGGTAATGCAGAAGGAAATAATTCCGATTCTAAGGAAGAATCACTTTTACCTTATATTAAAGCTATTTCACAGTTCCGGGACTCCGTACGGAACTTGGCTATCAACAAGGAAGATATTAGTAAAGTATTAACTGAGAGTGACAGTCTTAGATCCGAATTGATTAATTTGGGTATTTCCTTAGATGATAGACCCAATGGATCAGCTTTAATCAAGTTTTTAAACGACCAAGAAATTAAAGATTTCAAACACCAACAAGCATTGAAAGAAAAGCAAATGGCAGAAAAAGAACAAAAGAAACAACAACAAGCTGCAGCCAATGCCAAAAAAGAAGAAGAAAGATTAGCCAAGATGAAGGTAGATCCTAAGGATTTATTCAAAGACCCTAGTCTTTATTCTGAATGGGACGAATCAGGAATCCCTACCAAAGACAACAAAGGTGAAGAAGTAACAAAGAGTATGAGAAAGAAACTCACTAAACAATACCAACAACAAGAAAAATTGTATCAACAATATTTAGAATCGATTTCCAATTAGAGATGACTCATATAGAGATAATTCATGTTAATTCAAAATATTTTTAATATAAATAATGTATACAACATACAACATACACAACCCGTTTGTGTTGTGACAGATGTAAAACCTCTATTATCAATTGGACCTTTACCCCAGAATAGGAAATGGATTTTCCGCGATGATCAACTATAAATACCTTTACGGATACCCCTTTTTGTTGTTTTGTTGTTTAGATTTTAGATTTTAGAGTTCGGAGTTTGGAAATATTTTTTGTTATATATTTTAAAAGTTGATTTAGTAGATTTTATGATTAGAGGAGTGTCAATTAAATAATTAGAATTTGTTAGACAGAATATTGAGTGAGAAAACACAGTGAAGAGACAGTAGCATTTAGTACTAAAACAACACAGAATTAAACAGAGAGATTGAGTATTTATCATGCCTAATAGTGATGGTAACTTACCTGATAAAAACAGCGGTCAAGATAAATCTAAAGGTATTAGTGGTTTAAGGAATCAATTATCCAATGCATCACATACTGTACCTACTACACCAGGGGCAGGAGCTTCTGGCGATAAGGATTTACTCTCAATACAAAGATCCAACAAAATCAATAAAATTAAGTCATTGGGTAAAATAGATGTCAGATCTCCTATTATCAACAGGTCACTTACAACTCCCAATTTAGATAACCAAGGACATCCAATTAATAATGAAGAGGCTTCATTATACACTTCAAGAACCAATCATACTATGGCATCTAAATTAATCAGTATTGTTCCTGATGCATTTTATTCCATGAGAAACTATTATGATGACTTTACTACCATAGATTGGGCCAAAGCTTTCATGGAAACAAACAAGTTTCAGTATGAACTACATCATAAGGGATGGTTTGTAGAAAAAGACAATGATAATGAAGGAAGATCAGTAAAGAAAATTCCCTTTTATTACCGGGCCTATTTGAACCTAGGAAGATGGATTTTAATTATATTGACAGCATTTGCATTTTCTTTGATTGCATACTCCATAGATAAGCTTGAAATAGTTCTAGTGGGGTTTAAACATGGTTATTGTAGTACTAATTGGTTAGCCAGTCAAGTATCTTGTTGTGTTGATGACTCTGAAGATACTATAAACAGTGTTAATAAGTCACCAGTAGTATTTATGAATGTCTTTAAAACAGGTTATGTTGTTGATACTAATTCAAAATACACTATTAATGAAGGGGGATGTTCTAATTGGGTCACTTGGGATAGTGTTTTCAGCTACCATCCACTTCACCTGAAAGTTAGATTTGATTTTATTATTTATGTTATTTTGACGATATTATTAGCTTTCTTAGCTTGTATTTTGACGTTATCCACTAAGATTTCAGGACAATATCCAGCATCTAAGACCAAAGCTTGTCAATTAAAGAAGGATGGTGATTCTTTTAATAACAATGAATTTGATTTGAATGATTCCAGTCCTGATGAGGAAGATGATGAAGTATATGATGACGATTTTGATGACGAAGAGAGAGATAGTTCAGATGAAGATTTACATGATCAAATAGTTGTCAATAGTAGAGTTATGTATACAGCAGCAGGTTCTGGGGTTCCTGAAGTGAAAACTATTTTAAGTGGATTTGTCATTAGAAGATTCTTAGGATCCTACACTTTAGTGGTTAAGACAATTGCTCTTGTATTTGCTATTGCCTCAGGAATGGCTCTTGGTAAAGAAGGTCCCTACGTTCATTTGGCAGCTGCTGTTGGAAATGTTTTAACTAGACTCTTTCCATATGTATCCCAGAATGATTTAATTAGGAAACAAGTATTATCAGCAGCTGCTCTGAGTGGTGTGGCTTTAGCATTTGGGTCACCTTTAGGGGGTGTACTTTTCATTTTGGAGGAAATTAACCATTCACTCCCCTCATACCAATTATTCCAAATCTTTGTTTGTGCTATTGTATCGACTTTATTCTTAAAGTTTTTGAATCCTTATGGCAGTGGGAATACCGTTTTATTTGAATTGGATTACTCCTCTGATTGGTCACCAATTGAATTAGTTTTTTTCATTATTATTGGTATAGCAGGAGGGATTTTTGGTGCTTGTTTTGTTAAGTTTATTGGTTGGTGGCCAAAAGTCTTTAGAAAGTCCCACATGATTAAAAATCATCCTATATTTGAAGTGATATTGATTGCATTGATAACCGGTATTGTTACTTTCTGGAATCCTTACACGAAACAAGCCAGTTCAGAATTGGTTCTTGATTTGGCTACTCCTTGTAGTGGAAATGAATTAGATAGATCCTTATGTCCTAATGATCTTGAAAGTTATGCCAATGAATTAATTACTTTGGCAATTGCTTTTGTTATTAAAGTGATTTTAACTTTTGTTACATTTGGATTAAAATTACCAATTGGGATCTATGTTCCTTCCATGGTTATTGGTGCCTTGTTTGGTAGATTATTTGCCATGACTATTCAATTCATCAACATCAAGTATGATTTAAATGTTGCTGAAGACCAAATTGACTCTCTAGGATCAATAGTGAAGAATGTTTGTTTGGACAATTCAAATAGTGGTTGTATTGATTTAGGGATTTATGCTATGATAAGTGCGGGGGCATTTATGGCTGGGGTCACAAGAATGAATATTACTTTGGTAACCATTTTGTTTGAATTAACCAGTTCTTATACATATGTATTACCAATTTCAATATCTATTGCGGTTGCTAATTGGATGGGTAATTTGATTGAAAGCAATTCTCTATATGAAGCTTTATTGATCCTGAATGATTATCCTTTTATGTCTCCTGAAACGGAGCCTATTGATCCCTTTAAAGATTCTGGTGACATTATTAGCGATGAAGATAAGTTTCAAACCAGTAGTGATTCCAATTCACGTCAGAAAAATGTACCTACTTCTCCACAAGGAAATACTGAATCACCATCTATGCATGTTCAAATGTCACAAATATCCCAACCATCACCATTCATCAATAGAAACAGTACCTTCCTACAAACAAGAACAAATACTGTTGAGTCATTATCTGACCATAACAATAATGACAGACTATACATTGATATAACACAGTCACCATATGTTCCATCGAGTACTTTGAAAGCTAAATTGATATTATTAGGTGACAAGTCTTTATTAGACGGATGTATTCCCTTAGTTAGGGATAAAGTATGTGTTGGGTTACTATTCTTCCCCGAATTAGAATTTTGTATTGATCGAATTGATCAATTTTGCATATCGTACGAAATAACTGAAGATGTTTATTGTAAACTATTTAATGAAGATAGTTATTTATCGGGGAATACCAATATAGATCAACTCAGAAATCCAGTTAAATATAATTTGGATTTAACTAAAAATATTGTAAACACGGATTATAGAGAAGTTGATTATTTTAATTATGGATCTGTTGATGATAATGAAACCAGACAATTGCTTTTTTCATTACAGAATGAGTTATTGGAATTGGCTGATATGACTAATTACATTGATTATTCCCCCATATTTTTAAATCATAGTAGTGAATTGAGTTTATCACATTTAATATTTGATAAAATTGGTAATAGGGTTATCGTATTAATTAAAGATGGGAAATATTTTGGAGTTTTACATAAAAAGACTTTAATTGACTATCTTAGGCGTCAGGAAGATTGATTTTGTATAATTTCTTTAGCTTTTAAACTACAATAACAATTGATAAGGAATTTTTCAAATATGTGTAAATTACTTTCAACTGTCAGACAATTTATTTGAGGTTCTCCTTCAACATTAAATGGGAAAGATAATTTTTCTAAAAAGAAATCATTGGGTAAGAAAAGTTGTACCATTCCATATTTCTCAGTAACATCAAGATACCATATGTAACATTCATATAAAAAGTCCAATATGAGATTAAAGATACTGTTGAATTCAATAATACTTCCATTGTTCACTAATGATAAATTATAAAATACTTCAACTAACTTTTTATTGATTTCAACTCTGTTGCCAAAGAAAGATATCAATGAAGTGTATAAGAAAGTGGTTACATTTGTATGTTGAGCCAAAGAACAATAGGGGAATGGAATCGTATTTAATAAGGAAATATACTCATTCAAAACATTGGCAACTTCAGTTGAGTTAAGTCGTGAAATTACATCCAACAAATTAGGAGTATTGAATGGAGTAAATGACGTTGAAAAACATGATAATATCAAATCAGTATCCCGTTGATTTAACAAAGCTTGTATAAAAGTTAATACTTGATCAGGGTCACATAAATCCAATGGGTTCGTGGAAGCAGTTAAAAAAGTTATTATAAAGTCATTAATAAGACTACTGTTGAATTTTAAACTTTCAGTTAACACAACAAGGATTTTATGGTATTCTTGTAAAATTGATATTGTGGTCAAACTTTCAACTATATCGGCAATTATCATATTTTTTAAATTAGTTGTTGATAAGTCAATACAATGGGAAAAGTATTTGAACCAATCAGTGATATCCTTATCAGTTTTCAATTTTTCAACTACTAACATACTTAAGTCATTAGAATTAATGATCCAATCCTTTAAACGATTAGATACATTAGTTAAACCTATGAGTTCAGAAAAAAGACTATAATCATCAAAAAGAAAATTAAAGTTTCTAACAAAACTGTAAAAAGGAATCAATTTCCATTGCCATTTATCTTTCAAAGAAGCAATCCCAAGTAAGGAATGATCAACTTGTAAAACATGGTCTTCAATTTCTGCAAGATTCAGGTCCAATAGATCAAACCAAGTATCGATCAAAATAGGAAACTTCTCCATAAAACTCATTGTGAATTGCATGAAAGGTTTAACCATTCCAAGTTTGGAGAAAAGGAATCGATAGTTTACAAAATCAGCTGCAAGAGAATTTAATCCATTACTCATAGGTGTGATCACATTAGTTCCAAAGATATTATCTCCATTAATATACCGTTCCATAATTAGTCTTAAGAAATAGATGACTTTTTGAGTAAGTCCATATTGTAACTGACTAATACCTATTTTACAAACAAGTTCAAATATACCTCTTCTGATCACAAGGTCGCAACACTGATTCAGAATATAATCATTATCAGCTAATATATTGTTTAAATAATCATAATGCAATATCAAATTTTTCTCAGACAGCTCCAGTATAAATAAATCACCTCTAGCATGATTTAGCCATGATTCAAATGCATTAAGCTGTAGAACGTATTCAACTCTGTCTGTCATTATGACGTTTTGTTCTGTGTAACTTAATTAATTTTATTTTATTTTATTGTATTTTATTTTATTTTTTTTTTATTTTTTTTTTTTTTTCGCAGCCATTTTGGATTATGTAACACAATCCGAAACAGATGTGAAACATTTTATAAATCACACATAAAACATATCATATTTTCCCACACATAATTATTACAAGATATAATATCACAAATGAATTGCAACGATTACACAAACAACCATGTCAGAACAGGAATCCCACCTCAACAATATGTAAGAAATCGAAACAATATATTCGACGGATATCCAAAGCTACAGAAATTGCAGATTTTGAAACATCAACAAATTGAAAAGCATTTGATCAAACCTTTTGGTTGTAGAGTTAGTACAGAAAAGATTTTACCTACATTAAAAACATGGTGTGATGAATATCATTTACAATTTGATATTATAATGATTGGAGCCTTGGTAGAAAATCAATTTTTATTCCCATTATTAACTCAATTACCATTACTTAAATTATGTTCTAAGCCAGGGTTTTTATATATTTGGGCCACCAAGGAAAAGATTGATGATTTAGGAAAGTTACTCAACAACTTTAATAAGAAATTTAGGAGATCAGAAGAGTTAATTTTTCTCCCCGTGAAGGATTCTTCAATTTATGATCCCTATCATGATCCTAATGCTGCTTTCTTAAACCAACAATGGCACTGTTGGATGTGTATTACTGGGACTGTTAGAAGATCCACAGACCTGCATTTAATCCACTGTAATGTTGATACAGACCTCCAATTCGAAGCTGATGCCAAATCAGATTCTAATGCTGTTCCTGATTCCATGTATAGAGTGGCAGAAAACTTTTCCAACATGACTAGAAGGTTACATATAGTTCCTGCTAAAGTCGGTTACAACAAACCTTTACGGTTGAGACCAGGTTGGGTAATTATGGGACCCGATGTCTTCATCAATAACTTCAATCCGGTGATTTATGAAACTGAATTATGCAGAAATTCTTTGATTAACTATAAGAATGACAGAAAGCAATACTTAATTAGTCAAACCAATGAAGTCGAAGAAATAAGACCAAAGAGTCCCAGACGTAATTAAAAGCTATAAATAATTGCTAAAGGTTTTAGCGTTTGTAATTGAATTTTAATTTATGAATCAAAGTATATGAAATAGAGTTTAAATGTATGTGCGAAGAGTCATCCTTGTAAATCTATTATTGGGAGAAATTCACCTTTGGGGAAGTATTGATTATGTCATTAAAAGAAGCTTCAACTTCTGATTTCGATACAGAAAATGAAGGGAAGTTTTCTAATGATATTCTTCCTTCATATGAACTACATACAAGGTCAATAGGTCAGTCTTTAAACTTATCTCCAGTTCCTCCAGATTATGATGACTCTTCGTGCAATGAGTCCAGAAAAGAAAGTGATAGTCTTAGTCTTAACAGACAACACACGTCTACAACAAGTAACCACAATGATGGAGACGTTGTTGTAGAAGGTAATTCCCTTATGTTGGAACCAAGGGTAATCGATAATATGAATTTTTTACAAGTTGCCGCTGATAGTGCATTCTTCAATTACATCAATCTTGATATTCATTTAATAGATAAAGATAATACTGAAGAATATCCACCGGCTTTAGATCCCCGAGATGTTGAATATGAACCGGGAGATGAAATTAAGGGGTTTCTTTTAGTCAAAAATACAAGTGATGAACCACTTTATTTTAAGCTATTTTATATTTTATTTGAAGGTATATTTATGGTAAAGTCTGCTGGTCAGGTTAAACCCAAGAAAATTCAAAAATTTATAGATATGGTTGATCTTGTTGGAAGTTATCAAGATTGTTCAAGTGATAAAAAAATAAGTCAACTCACAAGTCCTTACTGTCGTGATTATTATGATGAACATGATCAGACTTATTCAATAATAAAAGGAAGGAAATTGGTACCTAAAAGAACAGTTAAACGGTTCTTTTCCTTCAAAATCCCCACTAGGGTTTTGGATACAACATGTTCTGAAGATGTTACGGCTCACTTAAGGCTACCACCGACTATTGGTGACAAAAATATGAATGACTTTTCCTTTGTAAATACATCTATTGATTATGCAGTTCTGGCCCGATTTATTGGTCATTCATCAAATGAGTCTGTGAATAGGGATTCTGCATCAATTACGGATCCTAATTTGAATGGATTTTCCATTTTAAAGGAAGCAAAACAATCTATTAGATTGGTACCAAATACCGAGACAAGTTATCAAAGTTTGCAGAATAGTTTTATCGATGAAATCGATAATAAAATAAAATTAGGAGAACATTTAAGAGACATGAATGTAAATGATTCTCCTGGTTTAAGAAGTATAGTAACATCTTTAGAGGAGAAACTAAATCAGAACAAAGATACGAAACTGAACCAATTATATATTCCGGGAAAAGATTTAGAATCAAGTCAAAGATCAAACAATTATTATATGGATTTTCTACTAAAAGAGAAGAAAATATTTAAACCAAAGATGTTCCCTGCTGTAATAACAACACCAAAGATCAATTACACAATTAATTATAAAGCATTATCGAATCAACTACAAAGTAGTCAACCTGAAACTATTGATATACCGATAACTATAACCTTCACCAATAAACCAATGGCTATAAGAAATGTGAGTATGAGTTTCATGGTTGTAACAATGAAGTCAGAAGATAACCCAATCCCAATAGAATTAAACCATGATCTGATCTTTGACAACAAGAATATTGATTCTAGAGACGATTACAACAAGATATTACTTAAAGAGATTTGTCGAACAAAACTTTCAAAGTTGAATAGCTTAAGTCAGGACATAGATATTGAAGCTATTAACATTAGAAAGGATTTGGTGGATCATTTACAAACCTTAGCCAACATTGAAGTAAAACAAAATAATTTTAAGGTCAATCATATAGAGATAGTGCAAAACAATCAAACTATTAACCACTGGTCTGATTTGAAACTCAGTAACAGTTTATGTTTGACCTTAAGACCAAATATTTATGATTTATCAATGAGAGTGCCTGACAGAAACAATATTGAACCATGGTCACTAGTTCCCAGTTTCCAACATTGTCATTTGTTACGGATTTACTACCTCGATGTATACATTCATTTTGCCAATGACCAATTGGTTAGGTTCAAAATACCTGTATCGATAGTAAAGTAATAAACATAGTTATCAAAATCTGAAGAAAAATGTTAGTAGAATTCTTAAATCAATTAAAATCAAGTGAATCAGATATTAATGAAGGTTGGATTAGGATAAAGTTATCAGCATAGTAAACACTCTGAGTGAGCTGAGTAAGGTATCATCATTAACTTGATTAGTTGAAAAGTACATACTGGTTAAGGAGGAAGTTTCTTTTAGAAATAATCAGAAAAAAGAATTTCAACCTGAAAAAGTGAAGAGAAGAGAATAAAAAATTTATAGTGAAAATTTTACTTTTGAAAATTTTAGCGATGGAAAAACCAAACTTGTACTCCATACACGACCTCACCTAACCCTGGAACTTGTTGCCCTAAGAGGAAAGATAACGATAGTTATATGAAGTTATAGTGACTCATTGGATTCATGTAAGCTAATCAACAATTGAGTTTTGAAGTATTTAACGTCATCTTGGCAGCGATTGTATAATCTTACAGCACTATGTAGTGACATAATACTTTACACTAGCTGTACCATCACTGATTACTTGATTAGTTTATAGTTGGATTGTGTCAGCAATCAACAAAAGTAGTTTTTCATATTCATATTTATACTCATATTCATATTCATATTCATACACACATTTATTGTCATATTTTTATGGAGAACAGAACAATGCCACATTGCCCAAATCGTGTGGTTTCATTCGGGTGATAAATGGAACGGAATAGTTCCGGGGTTATCCCTGAGATCGGAGATTTTCGGAATCGTTTACTGGTTTCCATAGTTAAAAAGCGTTAGTTATAACACCTTTGAATGTAAGTAACAATAGTTTAGGGGTTTCTTAAGTGTGTATAGGAGTTAGTTACATGTTGAAAAACCATATTAAGAAGTATAAAAAATGAAGTAAAGTGTAAAATTATAAAGCAAAGCCATGTTTATGTCAAGGGGCTTCCCCAGTTTTTCTAGCGATCCCCCGGATATTAGAAAAAAAATAGAAAAAAAAAAAAAAAAAAATAAAAACTATAAATAGGGATAGTAATCCAATCAACAAATTTATAATTGTAATCGGAACTTTATTTTTTGTAAAAAAACATTTTTTTTTTCTTTTAATTAATTAATTTTATATTGTAAAATGGTTGATAAGATTGATGTTAAGAACCCCATTGTTGAAATGGATGGTGATGAAATGACCAGAATTATCTGGCAATTCATTAAAGATAAATTAATTTTACCTTATTTGAATATTGATTTGAAATACTTTGATTTAGGTATTGAATACAGAGATGAAACTGAAGATAAGGTTACTTATGATGCGGGTGAAGCAATTTTAAAGTATGGAGTAGGAGTGAAATGTGCTACTATTACCCCTGATGAAGCCAGAGTTAAAGAATATAATTTGAAGAACATGTGGTTATCACCAAATGGGACATTAAGAAACATTTTAGGAGGGACAGTATTCAGAGAACCAATTGTTATTGATAATATCCCTAGAATTGTACCTCAATGGGAAAAACCTATCGTTATAGGAAGACATGCTTATGGTGACCAATATAAGGCCACTGATATCATAGTTGATAGACCTGGGGAATTACAATTAGTTCTTAAGCCTCATGATGGTAGTGAAGATCAAGTCAAACAAGTATTTGACTTTAAAGATAAAGGGGTTGCATTGTCTATGTACAATACAGATGAATCAATTACTGCTTTTGCTGAAGCCTCATTTAAGTTTTCCTTAGAAAGAAAGATGAATTTATTTTCCACTACCAAAAACACGATTTTAAAGAAATATGATGGAAGATTTAAAGATATTTTTGAAGGATTATATGAAACCAAATATAAAGCTGAATTTGAAAAAAATGATATTTGGTATGAACACAGATTAATTGATGATATGGTTGCTCAAATGTTAAAGTCTAAAGGTGGTTACGTCATTGCTATGAAAAATTATGATGGTGATGTTCAATCTGATATTGTTGCCCAAGGTTTTGGTTCATTAGGTTTAATGACTTCAGTGTTGATGACTCCTGATGGTAAGGCCTTTGAGAGTGAAGCTGCTCATGGAACTGTAACTAGACATTTCAGAATGCATCAACAAGGTAAAGAAACTTCTACCAACTCAATTGCCTCAATCTTTGCCTGGACAAGAGGTATTATTCAAAGAGGTAAGTTAGATAACACCCCTAAAGTCGCCGAATTTGGTGAAGCTTTGGAGAAAGCCGTTATTGATACCGTATATAAAGACTCTATCATGACCAAAGATTTGGCCTTGACTCAAGGTAAAACCGATAGATCTTCTTATGTCACCACTGAAGAATTTATCGACGCCGTTCAAAAAAGATTAAATTTGAACTTGGCTAATTAATTTGTATCACTTATGTTTGCAATATATTTATTTCTCATGTTTTCAGTATTTAGTTATTATTCGCGCGCAAATGAATGCTGGTAATTATTTCAAGTACTAAACCATTAAGTGATGAACGTAGGTTCTATACTAAACGACGACTCACCACCCAGCGATGGTGAAAAACAAAGCCGGGTACAAGAGGTACAAAGAGAAACAAACCAAAGACATTCTATTGTGAGTTTATTGAATGATGAAAGAGAAAATGATGGCAGTAATGGACAGAGTAACTTGAAACAAGAACTGTCTAGTGTTGATAGTGGACACCCAAAATCAGAAACCCCAAATGAAGTACAACAAGAGGAAAAGCCAGAGATAAAGCCCGAGGAAAATTCAGAGATGAAACCAGAGGAAAAACAAGATACAAATTTTGATAACCAACCACAACATCAAATAAATGAAAACCTGTCTAAGGGCAATCAAGAAGATGAAATAACTAGATTGAATAGGCTAAAACAAGTCCACAAACCTAGAAGGTATAGCAGTCCTCCAATTTGGGCCCAGGAATGGATACCAAAAGTAGGCGCACATAGTGTTGATGATAATGTGAATGATAAGACATCAACCAATGCAACGGCCTTAAGTAATAAATCAGTTTTTAATACTAATTCAACATCTAGTGTTGATTTGGAATGTTCAATAACTGGGACTATACCACCATTATCAGTGACAAGAACTATTGCTGAATGGTTATACGCCAATTTCATCGAAATAACAGAAGAGAATCGTAAGAATATTGAATTAGAATTAAAATTTGGTACTATTATGGATAAAAGAACTAATAATCGAATTGATATTCTGGTTTCAACTGAATGTATTTTCACCAATGTTTCTGAAGTTTATTTTGATGCAGGAATCCATCAAGTTGGGTTTAATGAGGTAGTAAAGTTTCTAGAAGAATTGGAAAAGAAATATCAAGATGAGTTGAAATTGAAAAATGATCCTAGTAAACCAAAAAGAAAATTTAATAATCTACAGACTGATGTTACTGATTCAATTTATTATGTGAATAGTAGAAATGAACCACCTAAATCTATTAGAGTATCAAAAGATAATTTATTAAACCCTCCAAGATATACTGCTATAAACAAACAGAAAATATCGGATTTATTCATTCATAATCCATCTTCCATGTATGATTTAAGATTATCATTATCATTAGAAAATCCTATTCCTAATGATCAAATCCAAACAGTTATGAAAAGATCAAAACCAAATTTAGTTAGAGTTAAGGACAGAAATACGTTTTTTCATAAATCAACTGTAACCCAATTTGATTTAACAAAAGTGGTCACTCCTAGAGAACTGAAAAATACTACTACTGGTAAAAAAATTGTAGAAAAAGAAAATTCTTTTGAAATTGAATTAGAAGCTGATATTTTGGAATTATTTAATGGGTTTGATCAGTTTAAATTAGGAACTAATTCCATAAGATTTGAAGAATTAGTTGAAATATTTGTAAATAATGCTAGATGCTTAAACAATAGAGTAACTAAGTTAGCTAGATAATGTATTATATATGTATGTCATTGGAAAAATTAAACCAAAACTATTGATTATTGTAGTTTATACTCTTAGTATTAAACATGGACGACTACACGCATTGGTTGAAAAAAAACAACTAAAAAAAGCCAGTGTGAGCAAATAAAAAATAACACGTACAGTTTACTTGGTTAACAAGAGAAAGAAATAGTCTGAAATGATAGGAACTTTACAAATTGTTGGTTTGGCATTCTGTATATTGTTAGTAGCGGTATATGGAATAATTTATGCATTTTCCCATACTCCTAGAGAATCATTTAAGGAAGAATTGTTATATACAACTAACGATAATGATAACATTAAGTACGAATTGCCCACGAGGATCAATGGTAAAAGTGAATTTATAGATAGAGGAATAGAAGTTACAGTTGTGATTCCATGTTACAATGAAACGAAAAGATTAGGAAAGATGTTTGAAGAATGCATAGAATATTTGGTAACGAATTATAATGATGAATTTGAAATATTGATAATTGATGATGGATCCAAAGATGGAACAGATAAATATGCTATTAAATTGGCCAATGAATATAAATTACCACCACATACATTGAAGGTGGTTAATTTGAAGGAAAATCGAGGTAAAGGTGGAGCTGTAGCACATGGAATGCTTCATTCATCGGGTAAACTAACATTATTTGCTGATGCTGATGGGGCTACATCATTTAAGGATAGTGAAAAATTAATTGATGTTTTGAATAAGAGTGATTCACAAGATCAAAATAAGGCTAAAGTGGCCATTGGATCTCGAGCTCATATGGTTAATACTGATGCGGTTGTAAAACGATCATTTATAAGAAATTTCTTGATGTATGGTTTACATACATTAGTGTATGTTTTTGGTATCAAAGATGTAAGAGACACTCAATGTGGGTTTAAAATGTTTAATTTTGATGCCATTAAACAAATATTCCCTCATATGCATAATGAAAGATGGATATTCGATGTAGAAATTCTATTATTAGCATCAATTCAAAATATCCCAATTAAAGAAATTCCCGTAAATTGGCAAGAAGTTGATGGGTCTAAGATTGATTTAGCAAGGGATTCAATTTATATGGCTATTGATTTAGTCGTTACAAGAATTGCATATCTTTTAAATATTTATAAACTAAATGAGAATGGTAGAATAGCTAAAAAGATGGATTAATGACTATTGGTTATTATAACAACAATATTCTTAATATACAGACCAGTTTGACTTCATAAGTCAAAAAGGTATCATTAATTAGAAAAAAGAAAAAGAACAACATTAAACAAGAACTCTATATATCGATGTAAATCTTAAGTGTAAGTGACATTGATATTATAATATGTAATGGAGCTTTTTGTCAATATTTTTTATATCAATCAATGAGGCTAAAGTATTTATTTTTATAAACATTCCATTACTTTTCAATGGACTTATTAAGGATGAAACATTTGGTTATGGGATATTTATCGTTACAAAAAGTATCAATTGATTTAAATATTACTATATCATAACACTTAAACTCTTTCGCCAATAAAATATCACGAAGTATCCGATGTGGTGTAATGGCTATCACGGTTGTCTTTCACACAGCAAATCCGGGTTCGATTCCCGGCATCGGAAAATTCTTTTTTTTGTTTACTTTTTTCATAACTGTTATAAACTCGTCTAAACTAAAGGTCACCGCGTACCTTAAACCATTAGACGAGAGTTCAAATTAGGAAACCGCTTCAAAAGGTGCAGTAATTGCATTGACATAAAGTGTTGATGGGCTGTGATATCGCGCTTTGAATCTATGTAAATTGCTTAGATATGATAACACAGGAGCGTGTGATGTAAGACAATAGGTTAATTTATTTGCTAAATCTGAAATCCAAAAGAGTAAGAAAAAAAAAAAAAAAAAAAAAAAAAAAAAAAAAAAAAAAAAAAAAAAAAAAAAAAAAAAAAAAAAAAAAAAAAAAAAAAAAAAAAAAAAAAAAAAAAAAAAAAAAAAAAAAAAAAAAAAAAAAGAAAAAAAAAAAAACAGGGGATGTCAAAACCCAACAATAGACACTTAATCATCAGGGGTATTATGTCTTTAGTGGTTGGCAAGACAAGCAAAGCTAATACGATAACATAATGCATTCAAATGCAACCACTTGTAACTTCAAAACTCTAAACAAATCGTGTTTGGGAAGGCAAAATGAAGTATGAAGGGGGAATGGATAAGTCCGAGTTGATTAAGTACTAAAGATGTAATTGATTTAAATTATCGGGAATGGTTTGTAATGAGTTGAGCACTTAACTTCTTTTCTTTTTTTTTTTTTTCTTTCTCTTATTGTGTTTTTTTTGTTCATGAAATAGATGATATAGTTGATATAGACCACTCCGAAGGAAATAGTAGATATTGGCTCCATTTCAGCCTTAATTAAGAAGAAGACTTTCCTGAAACGTAGATTCGCAGAAGCCGTTGAAATATAATTGGATACCTCACCCAAAACAGTTAAATTATTGCACAGTCTGGGCCCGTAACCAATACATAAAAATCAGGAGTTAGACAGTAACTTACTAAATTTGTTTTTAGTGGAAAACCTTATTACAGAGGTGGGAATATACATAAAGTTGTTGTGAAAAATGCAGATATTAAACTTTTAGCCAATTAATAGTAACTAAATATGATACTCGTCTATTAAACTCTCAAATGGTTGATAATAGCAATTTCTACTTATTCGAATCGTTTTTAAGTTCTGGAATAATAGAATCAAATGTGACTTATAATGGAAATAGGAATTACTCGAACCGTTTTATTGTTTGCCGGAAATCTCTATTGTTCCAGGAATCATGATATTAGTCAAGATTAAAGTGAAATATTACTGACTTATATGTAGGATTTGGTGTAGTATAGGCGCTCTTGCAATTATATAATTCATTGAGTTGGACACTAAAGGTGCATATAAATCGGTTTTATAGTGAGAAACAATACAAGAAACGGCGATTTGACCCGTTGACGATACAGGAAGTGACGCAAAGCGACTAAAATGAAATTTTTGATGGTTATCAATTATCTGTTAACAATGGTGCCTAATTTGTATTTGGCTGCATGAAGCATAGTGTAATTTCTAAGAAAAGTTACGAATAGCCAAATTACCACAAGCCTCAAAGTTTTTCTGTGTTGTGCCGGGTCTTAAAGTATAAATGAAATCTTAAATCCTGTTTTTTTGGTCCAATTTCTCTATTGCTTTTGTATAATACGTTGTTTAATTTATATTTTGTGGTTTATATTTATTTTCCTTCGTCACAATTCAATTATAATTTTTGATATTTGATTTTTTATCTTTACTTTTTATTTTTTTTTTTTTCATTTTTATTTTTTTAATTTTTTTAATTCATATTTTCCAAGGTATACTTTTTTAGGTAGTTTCAGTTCTTTATTGAAGGTTCATTATGTCCGCCTATTTATTTTTAGTAGCCCAACAAGGTGGTCATCAACAGCTTAATAATGCTCAACATGCAAGAAAGAAAAGAAGTGGTGATGATGATGCAAAATCCATTTCAACCGGATCAACCAAGTCAACTAAATCCAGCGGTACTTTTAATCCTCAAACTCATAAAAAGGTATTTGATATTAATACTAGTACTTATCGCAATCAGTCAATTATGTCAGATGTTGATAAGAAGATCTCCAAATACGAAAAGAAATATAACAAATTGATGCAAGAATGTGGTCATCACGAAGACAACGAGTTTTTAAGTAGATATCATATCAAAAATGGGGATTTGATGTTTAGTGAAAAGAATTTAAGTCTTTTGAGATACAGTTTTTTTAAGAATTTCGAAGGTAATTATGCTAAAGTTCGGGTCGAAACTAGAGCTAAAGAAAATGGGAAATATAAGTTAAAATATATGAGAAGATTAAATGAAATTAAAATGAGAGAGAAAAACACCGTTACAGGATTACCAGGGTTATCAATAGAGAATTTAACTATTGATGACAATGATAAGGGTAACCAAGAAGATGAAAGTGAGGAATATGAAGATAATTCAAGTGATTTAGAATCTAATATTACTGATTTTGGTAGTAGTCTTCATAAAAGATATTCGATTATATCAACATCTAAAACCATGTCAATTCAAAGTCTTATTAAATCAAATCAATTTTGGAACACCATTTATCAAGATTTGAAATTTAATCTTATGGAAATGAGTTCAGCTGTTAATTACATTGATCTTTTACCTAATTTGAGTCAATTAATTGCCTTTTATAGGGAAATCATTGAGTACTTTTTATTAAATGTGAGTCAATTATCATGTAATATGAGTAACTTACGGGATGAAGAAAGAAAAAAATTGGATACTTATAGATTTTTTTACTTACAAGATTTCAATTATGAATGGTTTAAAATCATGAGTAGTATCCATTATAAATTATTCAACAATCAACATATAATTACTGCTTATTCCAATCTTTCAACCGATGCGGATAGTCAAGAATTTTCCATTCATAAACAATTAGTTAAGAGAATAATCTCCACAATTGTGGAGAATTTCAGAATCTCCATTAATTCAAGAGATGAAAATTTATATAATCTTTGGGAAGAATTCTTAACCTTTATTATGTTTGAATTAATCATCAAGAATTATGGGGAATATAATGGATTAAACCCCGGATACCCTGATGACTTACCAGAACCAACTATTGGAGTATCAGACCAATCTTTTGACACTTGTACTTTTGATAGTTCTCTTGAAAGTAAGTCAATTGATTCTAATTCCATTGAATCACCCCTCAGATCGCCAAGATCGAGAAGTAATAGAAATTTCAGTTTCGGGAACTCAAACAACGTGTCTACACATACTATTGATGAAGATGAAGAATACGACAAAAAGAGAGATAGTCTTATGATTGATGCCAAAAGAGAAAGCGCTGCTATCAATAACAAAAGAGAAAGTTTTGCTATCAGTAATAAAAGAGAAAGTTTTATCATGGAGCCTCAATCACCAAGATATGAAAGTTATACCCCACCTACTCCTTTGTCATCTACATTTTCAATCACTTCTACTGAAACTGCTGCTACTGATACAACCGCAGTAACAGAACGGACTACAAAACTGTATAATACCCCTGGTAATAGAAAACTGATCTTCTCAAAGTTCAGAAAATCTAAAAAGCCAATTAACGTATGACGAAAATATATAACGGGAAATGTAATTCTTTTATTACGAGACATGTCCTTTTATCATGAGACATGTCCTTTTATTACGAGACATGTCCTTTTATCATGAGACATGTCCTTTTATCATGAGACATGTCCTTTTATCATGACCTCTTATCATGATACATAATCTCCTATCACGTAACATAACCTCTTATCATATTCCACGTCAACATGAGATTTGGTTGTTAGTTACCAACCAATCTTTTGCTCCGGTATGTGATTAATTTCTTCCCTGTTCTATCCTGAGCCACGACTCTTCTCTTTTCTGAAAATAGCCAGCGACGGCATTTGAAAACGTGTGATTAGTTTATTGCACTTAGGAGATCCTAATTATTAGGAGATGCTAATTATAAGATGATAGGTTCTATATATTGAAAGATATAACTATTATAAACTTCCTCCAATCATTACTATCACCATCGTCAAAGTTGACCAACAATCACTACGTCATATCTTATCCCCTTGAGTTAAAGTGCGTACATAAAAAATAAAGCAAAAAAATGCCTATAAATATCGGAATTTGTTTGTTTTTTTGGCGTCGATGCTCGAAACCTTAACTATTTTTGGCTCAGTAATTAACTTGAATCAGGTAAAGACTAAAGTAGAGGTAAATATTACGTCTAAAGATATAAAAACCGACCAGGGTCTTTAAATTTATTTTGATGAATTAATTTTTAGGAGGGTTTAATTTTTGTTTTTATTTTATTTATCACATTTTATATTCCATAACTTTATTTCATATTTAAATCCATTGTATAATGGCTCCTTCGTTTGATAGAAATATTCTCCAAGAACATAAGTTTTATGATACAGGTAACTTTAAGCACTTGTTGCCATTACTCCAAAATCAAGAGTATCAGCCTGATGTCAAGGATACAGAGACTTCCAATCATCTACTCATTGGATGTCTTATTGGATTGTTGATTTGTTTTTTGGTTATCAAAAAGTTTAAAGGAAATAATGCCAATAAGAGGCAAACCTCCTTGGTTTAAACGAGAGATTTACCAGAAAAAAAGAAGAAAAAAAGATCCATCATTAAATGGTATCGTGTTCTTTCCTGCTATTCATTTGTTATTCAACTGCTATTCATTTGTTATTCATTTGTTTTATTTTATTTTAATTTTTTAACTTGCATATCATTCATTTATCATGGCATATTCCTTCCTTGTATTTCTACTTTAACTTTGCATAATGCCTATTTTATATATTATTTCTATCATTATTATATTACGTCATTTTATTTACATTTAATAGTTTAAACAACTCTAAGTCCCAAATGTTCCAATCATACCATATGATGGGTGGGAAAAATGTGAACAAATGCCAAAGTGAATGGGCATCTACCAATTTTAATATAGGTTTAAAATCGTAGATTTCGAATCCCATGGCAAAAATTATAAAAAGATTCAATCCTATAGGGATCAAAGGGATTAATCGAGATTTAGATAATCTCAAGTAGTTTAATTTCATTAAGATCTTGGTCTCAAATGGCAATAACTGAATCGAGTTATTGAATAAGTAATAGTTGTTTCTGTAAACAGTATAGGTTCCAAATGACGTAAACATCCATAAACACATGGCACTTAAACCTATCACCGAATTGAAAAATACATTATAACTATAATTCCAATTAAGGGAGAGTTTAAACAAGTGGAAGCAGTAGATGGTTACTGCCCCTATTTGGGTCATTTGTAATTTTCTTTTGTTCTCAGGCATAAACAATTGGAAATAACGAACGGTAATAACATAGAAATTGGCAAGTATTATCAACAGGGCACCAAAATAATCCAAAGTCTCGGTTAGTGGATAGTCTCTAATATGGAATAGGATACTAAATACCCATCCAGCAAGGGATACTCCCAAAAGATAAAGATATTGTTTTAACATGACATCGGCACCATATGGACTATTTCTATTCTTATTATACTGTAATTTGATTTTCTTGAAGCAATGGTAATTGATATAAAAATTCATTCCAGAAAATATCACTGACATCAATTCGGTTATTCCAAACACCCTCAAAAATGGCCATTTCCCATTAAACTTAACCACAGGCAAATCATTAGCTATTCTAAGATTAGTGATAAGTTGTTGACATTTGTAGTCACAATCAGATTGACAATCCCATCCAAATAATTGTTTAAATGGGAAAGATACTGAAAACTTACTCAAGTCATCTTCAGTAAAACTCCCGCCCAAGGCCATATTTCTATTTCGACTGCACTCAATATTATAGCACTCACTGTTACATTTGATAAACTCCGGTAAGTGGTCTCCCAATGAGGCAATAGTGATCTGGACCAACAATAATAAGATCCATATATTCATAGTTGTTCCGCCCTGTTGTGTTTATGGGTGCTAGTAAGCTGGTAAGCTGGTAGGCTTAAGGTACAACTGAGAACACCGAAGGATCGCATTGTAAGGCGGTCAGGTGACCAGACCTTTGGATCAAATGTGGTCCAGTACAAGAAAAAGAAAAAGAAATAGAAAGAAAAAGAAATGGGGCTTTTTCATAACGAGGGTTGTCGTCAATTTAGATATTATTGTGGCACTTTGAATTGTTCATAGTTACCATGATATAATTTGTTTTTAGGTATGATTGTAACCTTCAACAGCAAGCAAAAGGATCGTGTTTTGACCACTGATAAGGTACAGTGAGATTTGGATGCATTAAAATTTTATAGTGAGAGCAAAAAACCGATGTGAAAAAATGTATAAAGTGCAGTGAAAAAAGTGACAAAAAAAAGCAGTGAAAAATTTTTCATTATTAAACTTTTTTTTTTTTTTTTTTTTTTTTTTTTTTTTTTTTTTTTTTTTTTTTTTTTTTTTTTTTTTTTTTTTTTTTTTTTCGTTGTTTTTTTCGATCATTTGCTATATGTAAACGGGGTTCCAGTTGCTTGTTGGTGATCGGATATACTCTCTAAATTGCTTGTAAAATTGTTGTAGAACCATTCAATTGATTACGTCTTGGATACCCAATCCCAAGTAGACTATGGGACGAGAATGACTATATAGATCCTTTATTTGCACCAATATCTATCGCCCTTAGTTTCCTTACTTTGTCATTTAACACTCGCAGACATTGAGACAATTGGTCTTCATTTTCTCAATGACCAATCATAGACAAGCTCCTTCCGTATATACTGTTTTTTTTGCTGCAATGGTTACATTTTTTTCTTATAAATTATATTAGCTTGTTTATTATTGGATATTCCCCTGCACTGTTAGATCTCAAGAGGTAAAGTTTGTTTATAATAAGCTTGATATTTTTTTTGTTTTTTTCGTTTTGGTGATGAATTTCAAAGTTAATTTACCTTCAATTTGGTCCGAATATTTTCAATTGTTTGTAGTTATTTGGTGACGATTTTACTCTCAAAAACTCTCTTGGTCTCCATTCCAATCGGATACTGCCATTTATTGTAATGGTTTGGTTCCGGTCCTTTGGTTACAGGCTTCTTACATTAGATGCTATTGTTACATAACACAGACGAAAACAAAAAACTGACTAGAAACGGAAGTCCCAGCGGCGTGCGGCGTGCGGCAGAAAAAAATTTTTTTTTTTTTTTTTTTTTTAAAAATTTTTCAGGGAGAAAACACATATAAAGGCAAATATTTCACTTTATAAAGTTTTTTGAATTGAAACTTGGTGAAATAAATAAGTCATTTAATTTTTCTTTTTTGCATATATTTAATTACAGTTGAATTACTGTTGGTTTTTATTCTTTTAATTCCCTAAGTGTCTCATTTAATTTGTTAAATTACCAAACGGTAATAATATTATTATTAATTTTAGTTTTATTCTTATTTTAATTTTTTTTTTTTTACATTTTAGTTCAATTAGCTATTAATTATGGCTACAATTCGTAAGTCCCCCAGAGTTAGAACCTTAACCGACAAGGTTAAATCAAATCAAATGACTAACAAAGTAGTTAACGCTACACCTGATAAATCAAACTATTATCCAGGTCATGATTCTAGTTTTGATAATGTTGATAATGAAAGTGGCATAGAAACACAACCTAATATTAAAAGAAGAAAGGTTGTTGAAGAAGATAAAATCGATCCTGTTGAAAAGTTATTAAGTTTAAATAATGAAGAGGAAGATATTTTTAAGAGTTTAAGTAATGATGATGAAATGCATAATAGTGGTGACAGTAATGAAATCATTGAAAATGAAATTGATCAATATAATCAAGTATCATTAAACTTCACCAAAATGTTAAATGATAACTTAATTAAATACTATTCTAACTTTCAGAGATCTCCCCTTGATGCTTATAATGACAATTCTTCATTTTCTATTTTGAATAAACCAACCCAACCACCAGTACCAGAAACAAACATCAATAATAATAATAATAATAACGACAACAACAACAACAACAACAACATCAATAACAACAACCACAGCAATAATAGAAATAATAATATCCCTTTCCTCAAAGCAGTTAATTTCAATTCAAAGCCTAGACGTCCATTGAATGAATATTTATCAATTTATGATGAGGATTCTAAAGATCCTAAAGATACTTCTTGTAATGAACCACCGGCTAAGACATCGGAAACTACAATAACTAACCCAATTAATGACTCCACTAATTTCACTAGTGAAAATTTAACTACTTTAGATGATAATTTACTGAAAAATGAAACTGATGAAGAAGAAGAAAATAAAACTCCTGCTTCATCTCCTTTATTGGCGCATAATAAAATTTCATTTCACTACAGAAAAAATGATAACTTAAATTTATCATTAAATCCTTATCATTCCGAAAATGATTATTCTAAATTTTTGAATGAACATTCAATTATTACTGGTAAAGCTAGTGAAATGATTGGTACTGGCAACTTTTTAATTAATGACTTTTTCTTATAATGATTTTTGTGTGTAATTTTGTATATGATTAATGTATGAGTATTCCGTGATAAGTCAATTGATTGTATTTCAATTTATTCTATTTTAATTGATTATATTTCTATTGATTGTATTTCTATTGATTGTATTTCAATTGATTGTATTTCATTTTATTCTATTTCATTTTATTCTATTTCATTTTATTCTATTTCATTTTATTCTATTTCATTTTATTATACTCTATTTTCATTATTTTTTTATTTTATTTTATTTTTTGGTTAAAATAACCCCTTCTCCTGTATCATTTAAATTGTTATCAGTATTCTTTTTCTTTTGCAATAATAGCCTCAATAATAAAACTTTAAATTCTATTTCTTTGTCTCACTCCTTTGAAACGGTAAATGCACCTAACACATGTCATATCTAAGGTTTCAATATTTTCCCTTACAAAGGTGATAATATATTTCCATGTGCTCCTTTGTAATCACCCTCGTATTGTTACTTCATTGAAAGTCACCCTTAAACCTATTCTCTTCTTAGCTTTAACTCTCTAAGCAATTTAATTTTGCAGCGATTTCAATATGCAGCACTTCTTTCGCCCTTATAGTACAAGTCGCATTATTGAATTAACCGCTTGATTGGGACTAATGGGGTTAGTAGAGTTAATATATGCATATTTGCTAGGAGGTGTAACGTTTATACCTCTACTAGTGATAAGTGTCATATATTTACAACCTAAATATCAGGATAATGAAGCATCAGATGAAGCTAATGAAGAGAATAATCCTGTGGGGTTGAAGGCGGGAGAGATTGAGGAAGAACAGAATAGTGGCATTAAGGCTTATAAAAGTGGTTGGTTGACAGTTACTCAAGAATACATTGAATCCACTGATGACATTACTCCTACGACACAATCAATCAATGAATCACATGACAGTAAGTCGGCTTATTCTACTTTATATAAGCTTGTGAAAAACTCGGATCCCAAGGTTGATAATGATTTAAAGGCAGCTGATATTAGTAACAATTCTTCTACCACTTCTGCTAATAACAATAAACCTTCTGAGCCTATAAGGAGTAGTCACAAAAAACATAGGTTTTACGCTATTTTAAAACATGGGAACTTGTTTCTTTATAAGAATGAAAGTTTAAAGGATGTCAAACATGTCATTGTGTTATCAAATCAATTTATAACCCTTTGGCCCCGAGATGTTCTTGATAGTCAACTTTTCACTAAAAGAACCACTATTTGTATCATGAAGAAAGATTGGTCAAGAACTCGAAGACTTTCTGAGAAGTTTGAACATGAGAAACTTACGGTTGATGATGTATTAGATCCCTTAAATAATCTAGACCCGCCTAAATCATCGTTTTTCATTCATTGTGGTACAAATATTGAAAAAGAAGACTGGTATTTTGCCTTAATAAGAGGCACAAAAATTGACGATGATCTTGGTCACTTGAGTTCTTCTATTTATGCAAAGACATTACACTTTGAAACTAAACATATGATTGATTTAATCCAAACAATTTATAGTTCTGAAGGTCAACTTCAGACAAAATGGTTTAACGCCTTATTAGGTCGGCTATTTTTAGCCCTTCAAAAAACTGAAGTTCTAAATGACTTTCTTAAATCCAGAATTTCAAAAAAACTTAATAAAATTAAAACTCCTGGGTTTTTGGAAAAATTCAAATTAGGTAAACTATATCCTGGTGATTCTGCTCCCTATTTCACCTATCCCAATTTAAAAGAAATTAGTCCAGATGGTAATTTGGTATTCACTGCTTATGTCCATTATCACGGTAAATTATCTTGTCACATATCTACAAAAGTTCTTATCAATTTAGGAGGAAGAATTAAAGCTAGAGAGGTCGACGTTGTTTTGGCAGTTACTCTACAAAAACTTGAGGGTCCAATGGTATTTAAAATGAAACCTCCTCCAAGTGAACGGATATGGTATGCATTTGAAATTGAACCAATAATGAATTTAAAAATTGAACCCATTATAAGCTCTCGGCAAATGACATACAATATTATAACAAGTTCTATTGAAAAAAAATTTAAAGAAGCTATAAAGGAAAGTTTGGTTGTTCCTCATTTTGATGATTTGGTATTCTACAATACTGAGGATGAAAAATTTAGGGGTGGTGTTTGGGATAAATCAAGCAGAGAAGAATATGAATCACCTACTCCATTTGATTCCAATACTGAATCTTTATTAGATCCAAATATAAATGAACCAACTGCTGCCTCAAGTATTAATCATTCCTCAGATGTGTCTGAAACACAGTCAATGGCATCTTTACAATCAAGTAATAAAGGTATAGATGCTGCAGCATCACTTTCATCTTCTCAAACAACACCCACAATGAATAATAAATTAAAATTGTCCAATACAATTAACGATATACAACAAAAGATGAAGAAAACTAAATCAAGCCATACAGTAAGTGTTAATGGTGATAATTGGTTATCAGATGGATCTATAATTGAAGCTAAAAGTGAAGATAGCCCGGAAAAATTTCCTTCAGTGTCTTCGAATGCTAATGGTATTGGTAAGACTTTAAAGAAGATTGGTGATTGGTATAGTCTGCGAGAGGAAAAGCCAGATCCTACTAACTATCAAAGACCAGAAATGATTCTGAACAGAAGAATACCTAGAAAATCAAGTGCTGATCAGACAAAAGTCCTTGGGAATTACTCGTCTCCAGTTGCATCTTCTCCTTCTTATGAGATGTTTACTAAGGGGGACCGAGATTCATTTTCACTGTTTGATGGTCATTCACGAAAGAATTCTCGCTTAAGTGTTAGTAGTAATGATTCCCCAATTGTGGCTCACAGAAGGAAAGAATCATTTGTCCAGGATGGTCCTTCAATGTCTCCATCCCTTCCCTTTGGTCAAGAACCAGGTATATTTTTAGAACGTGAATCTTTTCCATCTGAAAATACTTTGTTTCGTTCTGAGAATGAAGTGGAGGATAACAGCAACAGCAGTGTCAACGCTTTTGAACCTAGAAATGATCATACGATTATTGAAAATGAAACACCATTAACGAAAGAGGAAGGTACCAATGGAAACTCTTCGAAAGACAATCTTAGAGTAGATACAAGTAGCATTGACACCAAAGGATTAGATCAAAAAGATAACCGATCAAGTCGTCTGTCGTTTTCTAATCCATTGACAGACCTCGTGGTAGAAAAATCGGTTGATGACTCTTTACTAAAGGCAAATGCTGTAACTGATACTTCATCAGAAGTAGCCAGAGAATCGTCACCTTCTTTATCAACCGAGAGTCCCATGAAACCTATGCATAGAAAATCACCTCCTCCTTTGTAGATGAATCAATAAACGACCAACAACTTGTTATTATTAACTATTTACATCTATGGAATTAAATATAAGGTGCCCAACCTCCATACATTTGGGATAACCTTTCATTCGAACAAGATTGTTGGATTAATATATCAACTTGACCATGAACATTCATAGGTAATCCTTCATTTTCATCTAGAAGACCCCGAATTTTCCTTCTTACTTTTCTTAGATGTTCTTGAGGATTCTGTTGGTTTCTCCAATCAAGCAAAGGATCATAAATCAAGGTTTCTAGAATATTCATTAATGAGGCTTCATTATCTCTTATTAACGATGCAGTAACTTCACTAGTGATCCTAAAGGGTCCTTCTAATCCACTGATCCCCATAGCATCTACCATATTATGAGTTAGCCTAAAGGGAACAATTTCTGGTGTCGGCAATGTAGCACCTTTTTCAAATAAACAATCAAAATCAATATGAAGTACATTACCATTTTTCTTAAAGAATAAAATGTTTTCACAATGTCTATCACCTAAACCAATAATGTAACCGACAATAGACATTACAGCTGATGATCTAATAAATGAATTTCTGGCTAAATACCATGATGTAGGATCAGAAAATTGATTTATGAACCAAGTATTTAATACCGGTGGTGATCTTTGTAACATCAGTTCAAATAATTTCACAAGGTCATTCTTGGCCTCTTCTTTATGAGAAACGGGTTTTGATTTTAAAATCTTTTGTCCTTCATCTAATTTAATAAAGTATTTTCTATCATTAATAACTTGTCCCACCTTCTTTCTTTCTTCATTTATAATTGATTTCATTGTACTAACATCCTTGACAAATTCGAGTACTCCCATATTTTCTGCCAAGGGAACAACTGAATAATTGGCAATGGAAAGATTCCTTTTTCTAGCTTCATTACTAACATTAAGTAATCTATTCATCATTGTAGTAAACTCAACCACTTTTGCATCTTTTCTAGTATCATCTTTTTTCACCATTAAATAATATATGAATCCATCAGATCCAATGACTGTCATTTGCCTTGGCATCTGAAGAGAGTGGAATATATTCACAGAATCATTTACCGATTGGAATGTGATAGCTGATGATTTTGGGAATGCTTGAGATTCCTTTTTCAAGTGACTAGTGACTGGTAATCGAATTTCTAAATTAGACCTTACTGGTATAACAAGTGAATCACAAGGTTGACTTAAATTTCCTGTACCAAAATCATCCTTCAAGGATAACCGCTTACTGCTACCCTTTTTGATCTTCAAATTAGCAATCTTTATAAGACTTGAAAATAAGTCTTGAGCTCCATCAACTATTTGAGTCAAATCTTCCTTCAATGAAATATTCTTCAAAATAGAAGATATCTTTTTAACTCGTTTGGGATCATTAGAATTTAAATGAGAAAGAAGAAACCAAAGACTATGTTTCGGGTAAGCAATTATGATTCTTTGTACAATATCGGATAATAATGTGGATGAAGGATCATGAGGATGAATTATTCTTGAAATTATTTGTGTGATGGAAGTGTACCAAACATAAGCAGGGATATTAGAAGAATAATCAGAAGTATCTCTTATAATTTGCCGTAATTTGTATTCAGCTTCTTTAGTCTTTTTGGGTCTTTGAGCAAAGTCCAACCATATGGTAATAAACTTTGGTAATGCTTCAAAAATGAAAGATGGCCCCAAACTCAATGCCTTTAAGAAATGTCGAATTATTTGCAGTTCATAATTACCTGATGGGTCATCTTGAGATTCTTTTAATTTGTCATAATACTTTCCTAAAGAATAGTAAGGTTTTTCCCATTTGGGTTCTAATTGGTAAGACTTGGTGTATTCTCCAATTATAGTAGAAGAGGAGCTATGACTTGATTCATCGAGCCATTCAGCATATTGGAATTGAATCTTTGCCTTTTGAAAATTATCATTAAGACTACCTTCATTGATAATCCTTTCTAAGCTTTTAATTGCATCAGTTTGTTTTCCTTGATCCCATAAAAGACAAGCATATTCAAAATTTGCATTTTCATCATCATGAACCATAGCTTTCATAATACTTGCAGTCGAAACATCAAACCGGCCATTGGATCGAGCTATTTCAGAACATGCTAACAATGTCTGCGATGTTTTTTCCACATTATTCCTAATTATACTTGCAACAATATGTATGGATAATACTTTCCATTGGGACTCAAAAGTTTGATCCATATTTCCTATTCTAAATTTAACTGTATCTTCATTTTTAGCTCTGGTGACCACGTTAGTTAAGGCAGAATTGGAAAGTAGTAATGATAAATCATATCCTATATGTAGCTGGGTCATTAAATTTGAATTTCTAGATGAAGAAGACAGTGAAGAAGTTAAAGAAGAACCTATTATTTTATAAATTTCTTCTAAAATCTTTTGAAAACTACCTTCTTTCCCTTCAAATTCGGCCTTTAGTCCCTCAGCAAGTCTTACGTTAATTAACCCTTCAACATCTTGTGGATTTCCTATAGATTGGGTGATGAAAAGCCATTTTCGTAACTTATTTTGATCAGCAGAAAGTATAGCTGCTTGTAAACCAACCATTGACCAATCTAAAGGAATCTTACATAAATCATTTGTATCGATTCTAGCAGAAATAGTTGATAAAATTTCGTCATAGGATGCATGTTCACTCAAAGATTTTAATAAACTAGTTTGGTGATCTATGTTCTCTGTAGATGATCCTACTTCATTAAGTACATGGAACGCTTCCTGAGCAATGGACCAGTTGTCATTATATTGGAAAACACTTAATTTCTGGTCCAAATTTTTCGTACTGAATACTTTCAATACCCCATCTAGAGCATCTAAATCATTGATATTAGAATACATTAACTGTAACGTGGTTGCAATATTGATTCCCCCAACCTTATTGGTTTCATCAACATTTCCTCTTCGGTAACTCTTTTCTAAGTATAAGATGGTTCTT
This sequence comes from Yamadazyma triangularis, assembly GCA_030573955.1. Taxonomy (NCBI): domain Eukaryota; kingdom Fungi; phylum Ascomycota; class Pichiomycetes; order Serinales; family Debaryomycetaceae; genus Yamadazyma; species Yamadazyma triangularis. The sequence continues at coordinate 399,090 of JAJMEC010000001.1, forward strand.
TCATAGGAATCACACTCAGCAGATTTTACTACCATAATATCAAGAGGAATTGAATCCAAAAAGATACTAACTGATTTGAGTTTCTGTTGAAATCTATTCAGCTCCTGCTTGCTAAAGAGACCTTCATTCAAATACTGAATAACAGAAGATATCCAATCATGAAAGTAATCTAAAACTTCGAAAATTGTGTGATAGCAAGCTTTAATGTTTTCAGCACCATCAGGAGAAGTGGTATTGGTATCAAAATTTAAAATATGGAGAAATTCCATTTTCAAATTTTCAAAAGCAGTTTCATCACCATTAACAATGTAGCCAAGAGCAAGATGCTTTAGTAAATGATGACAAATTGAAGTGTCACCATTTCTTACTAAGGAAGCGAAGGCAGTGAAAAGGACTTCCTTGGTAGGATTATCAAAATCTTTTTGGGGATCAGAACGTCTACCTTGTAATAGTTCAGTAGTAATACCGACTAACCATGAATCGTAACTCATACCCGTTTTGAATAATGGAAACATTACCGGAATATACTTTGGAACCTGACAATAAAACCTAGAAGAAAGAAATGGGGTTAAGGTGGATTTAGTAATATCAGTAAAATCATTCCAAACCTTACAAAAAATATCATCACCTGTAGGACTTAACACTGAGATATCCAATCTCATAACTTTTAAAAACTGCTGCAAAGCATAAGAATAATACATTTGTTTTATAGGATTATTTGAAGCCCAGAAAGTTACAATCAAGATATTTTGAATGAATTCTGACAAAAATTGGGCATTTTCATCATAGTTATTGAAATCATGAATCAATATTAATTGTGTTTTTATGGCTTTTAGATTGAACTTACTAGGGTCCAATGCTCCAACTCTAGATAAAGCTTTAGCACATGCAATTGATATCTCTGTATTTTCATTTTTGAACTTATAGGATGTATCTAACAATGTTCGGATTAATTCAGATATTCGACCTTCATATAAAGGGTCCTTAAAATCTTCCAGTTGACAGATATCTTGATATGCAGTAGTATAATTAATGAGATCATCCAATGCCTGTTTGACGACATACTTATTCAATGTCTTCAATCTTCTGGTGAATTCAGGGAAATAACCAATTTTAGACTTTGGTCTGATCATATTTTTAAATCCTGGATCAAGTTTATAATAATCAGTTAATGTGGGGACGGATACTACTGAATAGTAATATAAATAATATCGATTATTACTAGCATTTAATTGCAGGAAAAGGACTCTTAAAATTTTTACAGCTAGTAATTTTGACCGTTCTTCAAAATTATCAAACCTTTGAAATACCAATGATATAACTATATCGAATAAGGAGATCAAATGTTCATCCGATAAATTCAGAATCAAAACATCTAAGCATTTCATTGCAGGATATTCAAACTCTTTGTCTTCAATGGTGGCTTGTAAAGAAGTTGATATTTGTCCTAAGGCTGAAGCAGTTGCTGAAACATTTGTAGTGATTAAAAATTCAATAGCCTTTAAAGATAAAATCCGTTCATAATAAGGCTTTGTCACTTGATTTATACTTTCAGAAAATCTTTGTACCAATTCTAAAATATGATCACCTAAAAGATACTTTATAAAGTCCATTTGTTCAAAATTCTTATACTGTCTTTTGCTTATGTTACCAGTCATGTGGATATTAACTTTCGCTGTGTACTCTAAAGCATTAAAGACATGCTCTTTGTTGATCATCTTACCCGAGATGTCATCATAATTAATTTGCAACAAGATAAACCAGGTGATTTCACCTACTCGAGAGAAAAGCTCAATCATTCTTCTGGCTTTAAATTCATAACTAGCATTGCTTAGCACATTTAATATATATCTCTCATTGATAGTATCATCTTTACAAAGATAAGTAGCAAGTATTCTGGGTAATTGTTTGAATATTAGATCATCTTTAGATACATTAGCTGCATTAGCAATTTCCTGGATATAATCATACTTGTAATAATCTAACAAATTTGGAGTAGTATATTCTCTCGTACGGTTCAAAAAGTATTTTTTAGACACTCCTAGTAATTCAATTACTTTATTTAATGTTCTAGGAGCCTTGACAAGTCTCACTGCAACCACTGGTAAATATGGAGATAAAAGCTTATAGGGACTCAAAGATTTTGCATTGGAAATATGTAAGAATGACGAAAACACAAGGTTAACATGATGATCATTATATTCTCCAAATAAGTCAATTAGCCGCAAAATTAAAGCATTCAACCAGTCACCTTTAGCAATTATTGCTAATTCAGCAAATGCCTTTATAGTAGATTCGGCTAAATAGATATTACCGGAATCATTAGAAAAATCCAATGAACTCAACTCTGAAAATATTTCGGTAAATTTCAGTTCCATTAATGTATTCTTTTCTGAAATTAAAAAAAGGGGTAATATTCTCGTACATAGTAAACGTACATCTCTGTTGATATTTTCTTTCAAATTTCGAATGACAAAACGAAATAATGGATCCGAATCCCCATACACTTTTGATGGTGGTCTATAAGATGCAAAAAGCTTGAATAAAGTCATCATAAAGTTGGTGCATAATAAGGGATCATCAAAGATCATACTTTGGTACTTTCCTATCAAAATATTTAGGATTATTTCTTCGTAATATTGAAGAACCATGCTGTCATCACTAACACAAGGACGTTATATTGATATCTGGTTATAATGATTTTTACTCATTGGATACGAACCACAAGCCTTACATTCGTTAACCTGGAAGTTAAAGTCATTGCTGACCAAGCAGGGAAAGTTACCCACAGCAGAAATGAAAGTATATAACAAAGCAGGATCATTAAAGCTTTCATGATTTTTGGCATGCTTAATATTGTGAAGGAGCCATCCCCCTAAATCATTCAATCCGTCAAAAATATTATTCAGATAGGTAAGTAAAGGCAAGTCGTCATGAAATAATGCATATGTCAATGAATCGAAATCAGTGTTGTTAAAACGAGGGATATCTTCAGAGGTATTTGATATGATAAGTTTCAAAATCTTTAAAGTTTTTAGCACTGGTGCCGGTAGTTGGGAATTTAAAAAGTAATCCACATTTAAGTAGCATAAAACATAAACACATTCCTTTTTCTTACAAACATTAGCCAATTTAAGTAGACCTATAATAATAGAATTGGATAAGGATTTAAAGTAGATTAAATGATGATTCAAGCTGGCAGCTATCCAATCTAGAAACAATGTAATCTGATTAATATTGACAGCAGTTTCTAAGCAAATATTATTGGATTGATTTAGAATTACCAATGATTTCAAGTTATCAACAAGTGATTTATCTTGAAAGACGTCAGAATTTAATATGAGCCATAATTTCTTTTGACAGCTTTGAATAGTAGATTTATTAACGAAAAGTTTGTTGGCAATAACATAATCATTCATAATTGTCAAGAAATGAACAGACAATAACAAGTTTATAGAAGATTTAGGATCATCTTGAAATGAAGTGAACAAATGATCGATTAAGGACGATAACGTAGTAATAAGATTAGATCTTAGTCTTGACTTATAGGAAATATTATTCAAATTATCAAATATCAAATTCACAATGGATATAATAAATCCCTTAACCAAATTGTTTATAACCTCAGATTTATTTGATAAACAAGAAAGATTATGAAAGATCAACCATTCGTATAACACGTTAGAATTACTCATAGATTTTATGTTATTAGTATTATTAGTATTATTAGTATTATTAGTATTACTGTTATTATTATTATTATTGGAACCCCCCAGAATTTTCTTAATATCATGGCTCGAAAGCTCTATATTTAAAAGAAACTTCTTCTTATTCAACAAAGTCTCTATTGTATCAAACGTCTTCTTTAACACCTCAGGCTCATTCTCATTAATAAGATTGTTAGTCAAGTACAATAGAATCTTTATGATCTTTTCAAAATTATTGGAATCATTATTATTTATATTATCATGGATATCGTTAAGAAACAATTGGATTTCAGGAATGCTTAACTTTTTATACCCTAATGACATAGCATAATTGTTATAAACTAAAGGATAAAGAAGGTTTAAGTGATGTGATCGATATCATTACGCGCTTCTAGATATAGACGTTTATAATAGTATACAAGATTAGACAAGATTAGACAAGATTAAACAAGATTTAGAGGGAAATACATTGGCGTAGTTTTTTTTTGACATGTATTTAATATTTATTAATCTATGCAATCATTACCCATACGAAACCACTTCTCCGACACATTAAGTGCTATACTTCAAGGGAACCAATGAATATAAAACAGATAACAATGGCGTCTAAGGCGGCATTATTCTGTTGAAGCTTAGACGCCATTATTCTCTTGAAGTAAATCAGACTCAAGGCACCCCTTACATCACAAAAGACATTATTGGCCGAAATTTATTGCTCTTTTGAATAACAAGATATGGGGTTCTAGTGCATGAGTTTCATAATGGGCCCACCCTAACGATTGTGTGATACCTAATCCTCTCCATTCATCTTCCATTAATATTCTCAATGTTCCGGTTTCGGGATTAAAATAGTCTTGTGGTATCGCCTTCAACATATTCTTGGGTAGCATAACATGTCTATACTCATGAGTATCATCACTGTACCTTGGACTATAATGAATCATATCTTGGAATTCCAAGATCTTTGCTCTTTCACCATCAGTTAAGTATCTTGGTGCACTCATGACTCGTCAATTTTCGGTTATTTGTGAATCAATGTGAGTTGATTTCAATTATTTACTTGGTTCAACTTGAAAGTTAAAAGATATTAAAGTGAGAATTTTTTATATTCGTTGAAAGTTTACTATTTTTTTTTTTTAACCACACGCGCGTCATATTTTTAGGTTTAAATTAATGTTTAGTTATTGGTACAATAGTACCACAAGTGATTATTGTGAATTTAATTCAATTTTAGTACCAGAAACTACGGCCGATGAATTGCAGCACATTCATAATATAGAAAAAAGTAGATTAGTGAAAGTCATTGATAGAAAGAAAGTGAATGATTCTACATTGACTGGTGATTGGAAATGGGCCATTGTAATTACTGATATCAATGATATAACTACAACGTTTATAAATCAAGTAAAATTGCATTCGAATTGGTCAATTGTGATACCTACTGTAGATGTAGACCTTGAAATGTTGGGTGGAATCCCCGTTTGGCTCTATTTAGATGTTTATAATAAGTTAGTGTTACAGAAGTTTACTACTTATAATAATCTTAACCTTATAATACCTCCTACAGTGGATAAAAGAATGTTATCTATTCTGTTATTAAACTTTAAAGATATTGCATTAACTGATAACTGTATACTGAATGATGTGATTGCCACTATTAATGATATTAAAGCAGATTACAAGTTTCACGAATTTATAATTACTCCACTAAACCCATTGGTTAAGGATTTAGACATTGGTGTTTATGAACAATTTCAAAAAGATCACTTTAAATACCAACAATATGGGAATGCTATTGAGCTTGCACTTCATGATTTACAGTTAAAGTATCATGAAGATCCAATCAATATATTGATAATTGGACCAGGAATGGGCAATTTGGTGGATGAAGTATTCAAGCTCTTTCGGCCAAATTATAACTTAACCATAGTAGAAAAGAATCCCAAGGTTATTCCACATCTTCATCATTTGAACAAATCACAATGGAATAGTGCCGTCACTATCCATCATAACGATGTCCGCAGTATCCAAGATTCCAAATTCAACCTAATAATCTCAGAAATGCTTGGTTCTTTTGGTTGCAATGAATTGTTTCCAGAAGTATTAGCAGGTATTTCTAGTGATATAATGATTCCCGCATCAATAACCAATTTCTTATCACCAATATACTCACAAATAACAACGGAACTTCCTTTTTTGAATAACTTAAAGCATTACTATCAGGTGAATGAAGAGTTTTTTCCATGTTGGGACTTTGAATACCCCGGAAATAACGACTTGACTCGTAGTATACAACTTCAGGTGGGGATTCAAGTCAAAGGTAAAATCAACGGTCTCATGGGGGTGTTTAAGAGTGTTTTGTATGGGAACTATGAAATCACCAATATCAAAAATAGCAACTGGTGCAAATCCTGGTTCCCTATGGTATTTCCCTTAATAGAATCTGAAGTATTTCAAGGAGATATACTACATATTAAATTCTCCCGGATAAGCGAGGATAATACATATTACCAATGGGAAGTCAACGGAAAGAAATATCATAAGTACAACTTAAATTAATATTGAAGCATTTGTTTGCTCTTTTCAGGATCTGTAAATTTGTTTTGAGACTCTGGTTTCTTGTCGTCTGAGGTGGTTGATTTATCACTTCTATGATGTCTGCGATGATGTCTATGTTTATGTCTGTGATGTCCTTCCTTAGAGTGACTGCTTCTGTGGCGAGAACTATCTCTATAACTATGTCTATCTGTATCTTTAGATTCTTCTCTAGAGATATGGCCATGTCTCTCGTTAAAATCTTTTCTAGATCCTTCTCTTGTATTGTCATTGGGTTTAGCTACTCGGTGCATCATCTTAGCCATAGGGTCATTTTTATCTTTACGCTTATCATCCTTATTAACCACAGGAGTATTAACTATTCTTGTTGTTTCACTCTGAGTCTTAGAAGGTCCATCATTATACATCCAATCAAGTTTATTTAACTTTAACTTATCCGCTTTAGTTAAAGTATTGAACTTTGTCTTCAATGATAATAACTTCTTATCTTCTTGTTCTTTCTCCAACTCTTTTTCTCTTTCTTTGATCTTTTTATACTCTTCAAGAGATTTCTGTTCTTGTTGCCATAACTTATTTTGGTTCTTGACCAAAGCCGGATTCCAAGACTTCTTCAAGTTTAAATCTCCAGGCATAGTATATGAAGTTTAGTGAGCAGTGCGATAAGAGATGACATTGACAGGTCATCTATAGTGAGAACTAGAAGAAAACTGAGAACTGAAGTTGGCGTTAGAGGCTACATTAATAGACGTAATATAAATAATAATATATTAAAAAAAAAAGGGAAACCGAAGAAGGAAAAGAAGATAATGTCTTATTATACAATAATATTAAAAGACACCACACTTCTCTAATATAATATCAGTAATGTGGGTTTTCACACATTCCTCAAGTCAGAGAAGGAGCATATATATATATAAATATGAATACACACATACCCCCATGAGAATGAGAATGATAATAGTCGTATTCCAGACACCAACCATACTCATAAACAGACAACAGAAAGTAGCAGTCTTAAAACCCGTGGATTTTAATGTTCTTCTTTGCTAATTGTAATTGAGCAACTAAGAATTCACTGACTTTGACTCTTTGGTCACCTTGCAACTGAATAACTTCACCTAATTCATCATCTTTGACGATATTACCATTACAGGCAAAATCTTTTTTCAAAGCCTTCAAAATCTTTTTTAAATCATACTCTTGGGGTAAACCTTGAACTGTAGTTAATGTTTTTCTACCATTTCTTTGTTGGATTCTAATATGAATGTAATTAGTTGGCTGAGCTTCTGAATCACCAGTGTCGGCGAAAGGATCAAATGCGTTTAAGTTTTGGATAGTTGACATACAAATGTGAACCGGTTAATCCAATTAAAATATAAAAATTTTTATTTTACAAGGAGTAAAGTGAGGAAAAAAAGAAAAAGAATGAGTGTTTTATCGAGAGAAGAAAGAAAAAAAAAAAAAAAAAAAAAAAAGGAGAAAAAAGAAATCGAGGATGTTGCACAAACCCATCAAGGCTGAGGAAGAGAAAGAACAATAAACCCCGGTAATTGGGAGGTGTTGAGACGGGGAGGAAGAGAAAGAGAGGGAAAGATAACAGTAGAAAAGACTAGAAAAGACTAGAAAAGCCTAGAATATCACAAATCTTCACAGTTCATCACAAATCACAAAGAATACAATATATAAGAGAACATGTATTACAGTAGTTGCCTCGATCAGTGGAATTTCTCGTTTTTCTGACTCTCGCTCTTAGTATTTTCAGTACTCTCAGTGTTTTGAGTATTTTCAGTGTTCAGTTTTCTCAGTGTTCTCCCACTCTCAGTTTTCTCAGTACTTTTTTTTCCCTATTCTTTATCTCTGTTCTCGTCATTCTCTTCCACACACACACACACACACACACGACATCCATACACCACCATACACATAATTTGGCCAACACTTTGCATGTGATTTTCTTCCTATTTGCAACTTACTTAATGTTAACTTACAGATCATGTTTAATATGACATTAATTCCAGTGTAATACCTGTGTAGTTTCTCTATAATTCTTACATAATTCCTACGTAATTTCTACGTAATTCCCTAATAACTCCACCCACCTCCAATGGTCATTCAACGGTTTTATGCTCCCATTTTACTGTCCCACTTTGCTACCATTGTAGTTGCCCAACCAATTTTCTTTGTTTTTTTGTATGGATGAACCAAGTTTTTTTAGTAGTGTGTCGCGCTGATCGTCTACAGGAAAGAGTTGAACTTCCCCTTTTGTCTTGCCATTGAATTTTTCTTTTTCCTGTTGTTCCGTTGTAGTTTTATTTCAATCACAAATCATTAATATTTAACCCGATTATAATCATTGACGCATTTTATTGAAGTACCATGCCTCAAACTAAATCAAAGGACGGAATTAAATCAAAGGAAGGAACTAAATCCAATAATCCACCTACCAATAATGTTGTCAATGAACAAGAAAAGAAAAAGCAAGCCTTTATCACCAGATCAATCTGGACAATTGTTATGTTGGTATTTTTCATTGCCATTATTGGTTCTGGTCATATAACTTTGATTGGATGTGTTATGATGTTTCAAATCTTAACATTTAAGGAAATCATTCAATTAACAGCTGAACCAGCTAGAGATAAGAATATTCCATTAAATAAATTTATTAATTGGTACTTTTTATTCTGTACTACTTATTATTTAGATGGGGAAACTTTTATTGAATTTTTCCATGATATTCTTTTCCAAAATAAAGCCATTGTATATTTATCAAGTCACCATAAATTTTTTAGTTATTTCCTTTATATTTTTGGTTTTATTATCTTTATCATTAATTTAAAGAAGGGTTATTATAAATTTCAATTTGCTTCCTTATGTATCACTCATATGACATTATTAATTGTTGTTTTCCAAAGTCATTTGATTATAAATAATATTTTAAATGGGGTTATTTGGTTTGTTTTACCTTGTGCTTTGGTTATTACCAATGATATCTTTGCTTATTTATGTGGTATTACTTTTGGTAGAACTCAATTAATTGCCATTTCTCCTAAAAAAACTGTTGAAGGTTTCATTGGTGCTTGGATTTGTACAATTGGTGCTGCCATTGGTGTAACTTTTTTCTTTTCAAAATCTAGTTATTTGATTTGTCCTGCCACTAATTTTTCAACCAATATTTATAACTTCCCTCAATGTGAACCTAACCCAATATTTATTGATCAAATCATTCAATTACCACAAAACTTAGTGGATTTATTTAATAGAGAATATTTCATTATCAAACCTATTTATTTCCATTCCATCATGTTGGCCAGTTTTGCTTCATTAATTGCTCCATTCGGTGGGTTCTTTGCATCTGGTTTAAAGAGAACTTTTGGTATTAAGGATTTCGGTGATACCATCCCTGGTCATGGTGGTGTTACTGATAGAATTGATTGTCAATTTGTAATGGGATCTTTCCTGTACTTATATTACCAAACTTTTATTTCATCAAATAATGTTAATTTAACCAATATTTTACAAATGGCCATAATTAACTTATCCATGGATGAAATTGTTCAATTGGTTAAATCATTATTGAAATTCTTAAACAATTCCAATATTATTAATGATGATCAATTGGCCATAATCTTTGACATTTTAGCCAATTTAAATGTTTCATAATTGTTATATTTATAATTCATGATTCTTTTCATCTATCAGCTCAACCTTACCACTACCAAAAAATTAAAAATGAAAGTATAATTTGTCTACATATGTATAGTAAATAGCTCAACCTAATAACGCTCATACTCGTCGTGTAAATTGATAGTCTCTATGATGCTCATAAGGCGATAAAATAATTAGCCTCAAAAAATAATACTAATAATAGTAATAACGGTAATAATATTTTTTAACCAGCCATCACCTGGGCGTATGCTTAAATAATATCGAAAACTGTTTCTAAGATCTACTATGTAATGCCGTCTACTTTACATATAGAGAAATACATCCTCACTATATAGAGATTTCACAGCAATTATCGCTATAACTATCACCTATTACTTCATTTATGTTTAAATACAATAGCAATAATAGTCATCTTTTAATAGTCATCCTCAACAAAACCTCTCAACAACCCTCTCAATCACTATTGATCTTTTGATCCTGTCGTCTTTTTGGGGCTTATAATTGTATCCAGCATTGTTCACACCGTCTACATGCACTATCCCAAAAGAGAAAATACACCTATTTCGTCACTTATTTTCAAATCCTTCCATGATCAATACCATCCTAAAACGTATCAATTATACTGGTCGTAAACCTTTTGTGATCTAATCCGATACCTTGAACCAGCACTTGTCACATCAATGATATCAATTATAACATCGAATGTGCGTTTCGCTGGAACCCATTTCCTTTTTAGGAAACTCAAACTTAAATTCTATATTTCGCAGCCTACCAGCTATAAGGTATAAATTGTATATAGAACCTAACTTTATCAACATTAACAGATTTTTATAAAAGTATTGGTTTTAGAAATAACTTGTGATAACACTTAACTTAGTCATTCCTTCTTTTTTAATTTTTTTTTTTTATTTTTAATTACTATAATTTTTCCCTGTGTTCTTGTAACATAAAGTCAATCGTTTAAATCCAACTTACTGTCTATCTTTTAAAATACCTAACTTCCAAGTCTTTCGTTTTTATTCCTACAATGTTATCGCAAATAATATCCACTTTATTGGTTTTCCAAATGGTTTTAGCCCAGCCACTTCCTAGAGTTGTGACAAGAGTTCACACTGCTGATCCTGTTTATGTTACCAATACTTATACCACTGGAACTACTACTGTTAACTTACCACCAGTGGAAATCTTTGTTTCCAATGGAGTTTCTTATACTTTTACCAAGACAGAATCTCCTGCCGGTGCTCCAACTACTTCTACTTCAGTTTATAATGCTCCTACTACTACTACTGATAAGGAAGAGCCAGAAACTACCACTGAAGCTCCTGCTAAACAAGGAAATACTACTCCTGCTGAAACAAAGAAAACCACCAAGGCTAAGGAAACTAATACCCCTGAGCCAACTACTAAAACAACTGAAGAAGCTAAACCAACTACCGAAGAAACTAAACCAACTACTGAAGAAACTAAACCAACTACTACCCAAACTCCTGAAACTACTGAGCAAACTACTGAAAAAACTGAAAAAACTACTGAAACTACTCAGAAAACTCAAGAAACAACTGAAACTACTGAGAAACCTACCACTACTTCTCCTGAAACAACTGCTCCTGAAACAACTACCTCCTCCACTTCAACATCAGAATCTACTCCTACTGATTCTTCAGGTTCCTTGTTAAAACCTCCTTATGGTATGGTCTATTCTCCTTACAGAAGTGATGGTGGTTGTAAAGATTCCTCAACCATTGACTCTGATCTTCAAGAATTCAAAAACAAAGGTATCAAACATATTAGAACTTATGGTACTGACTGTGGTACTTTATCTACTGTCTTACCTAAATGTAAAGAATTAGGTATGAGTGTTAATCAAGGTTTATGGATGTCTCAAGGAGTCGATTCTGTTGATGGTCAAGTTGATGATATCATTAACTACATCAAAGAAAATGGTCAAGATGTTCTTTCCTTTATTACTGTCGGTAACGAAGCTGTCAATTCCAACTATGCCTCCGTTGATGACTTGATTGGAAAATTGAAATCAGTTAAATCTAAATTACAAAGTGCTGGTTATACTGGTAAAATCACAACTGCTGAACCTCCAGTGACTTTTGTTAAACATCCTGAATTATGTTTACATTCTGATATTGATCTCGTTTCTATTAATCCTCATTCTTACTTCAACACCCAACTCACTGCTGGTGAAGCTGGTGATTATGTGGTACAAAGAAAGAGTGATGTTGAAGATGCTTGTCCTAATATGGAAGTAAAAATCACCGAAACCGGTTACCCATCCCAAGGAGCTAAAAATGGTAAGAATGTCCCATCAAAGGAAAACCAAAGAATTGCTATTAAATCAATTCTTGATAAAACTGATAGTCAAGTTACTATTTTAACTGCCTTTGATGATTTCTGGAAACCTGCAGGACCTTACGGAATTGAACAATACTTTGGTTCTCTTGCCTTATTCAGCTAAGTTAGCAAAGAAATAAATTAAATATTACCGATTTTGTACAATAAACTGATATAAATAAATATGTATAAATAAACTAAATAAATAAATGAAATTTCGTTCAAAAGTCAATTACTTTACTGGGGAAGAATTCATCAATTAGTTCCAAGTAATAAGGCTTTAGGTTTTCTGCATCATAACTGTCTTCTATTTTGGAATATAAATCGTACTTATTAAAAGCTCTAACCGCTTCTAACATCTCTTTGTCGTGATCATTCATTAAATAGGAATAGGCGTTCTCCTGATGCCAAGGGTAGAATGAATGGTATCGTATCATGGCAAGTCCTTCCTTAGGAAGCTTAGATGATGCCTCTGCAACATGATACATATACTCATCATGACCCCAACTAAGCATCACTTTATCCAATCCACAATTCTTTTGATAAACCCCATATTTGGTATTATACAAAGGGTTATTCATATCGGGATTCTTGGTAAAACTTTGGGGGAAGATTATCCGTTTCAGAAACTTACATCCCACAGGGAATGTATCACCAACAACATCCCATTGTCCTTTGGAATCAAAAAAATATAATAATTTTCCCAAATCATGAATTAATCCTACTAATTGAAACCATCTTGGTTTCCCATCTCTTCGTATAGCTTCTGCCGTTTGTAATGCATGATCTATTTGAGATAACTCGGTATCAGGATCACTTTCATCCAACAATCTATTCAACTTCTCTAACCCTTCCCATATAGTCATTTTAGCCCTTATTCTAGTTTTAAAGTTTATTCTAGCCTGGATATTATACGCTACTGTTTGCTTTTCATGTTGTTCTTCATAAAACTCCTTTACTCTATCACATGCTAATTCATACTGTCGGAATGCTTTTGCATCTATACTTTTATAATACTCTGACTCTTGTTTCCAGTCACTATCATCATTACCATTATTCAGAACTGAGTACTTTGTTTTAGATTTGTTCTTCATATCGTCTTTAAGTTGGTTGACCAAGGTGACGTCATCATCAAGGGTTTCAAGAAGTCTTCCTTCATTTATAGTTCTGTTTTGTTTCTTTGATTTGGAAACATCCTTTCCTACTTTTGAAACATCAGTCATATTGTCATTACTTGGTTTAATTAATGTTGTAAAGGTAATGAGAAGATATTAATGAGAAAGATTACCCGCACTTTTAATTATTGCTGCAAATGAAGAAAAAAAGATAGTAGATTATTAAGATGGTTCTATTGGTACATGATTATGTTGAAAGATTACTATATTACTGGAGATATTGTTAGATTATTATATTAAGGATTAAATTAATTATTTACATAAATGAAAAGAATTAAAAAAAAAAAAAAAGAAAAAAGGAGGTTATTCTGTTTTAGGCTATGGAGAATCATTAGCCAACTTTATAGTATCAGAACCATTATGGCTATCTTGGACGGAAACATTGTCAAATTCAACTGGTTGAGGTCTATCAAAATTAGTAAAAGGTTTGTTTTTTATTTTGCAGTAACAATAGGCGAGTAAAGCTCTGACAAGAACTGAAATAAAAGCAATAACAATACCACCAACAGGAGCAATTACAAAAGCACCAAAAGGACCCCAATCATCTGAATTATATAATCCATTCCAAATTAATAAAAGTCTACCACCTTCCTTTGCAGTCCCATAGTAAACAGTACCAAATATGAAGACAGCAACTAAAGCACCAAGTCCACCGATAATGATATCAAATCCATTTAAGAACCAGAAAAACCGATCACTTAAACCTAAGAATAATACTGGAACAATAGCTGATGAGAGTAAATCAGCAATTAAATAAATTTGTAAAATATTATCGGCAACTTTGACAGCTAAAACAACAATAGGAATGATAATTAAAACCACTAAAACTCTAATGTAAATGATTTGCAATTTGTTCCTCAAGAAATCATTAGAAATGGTAGATACCATAGCTGATTGTAAGGAATCAAAGGCACAAGTAGAAAGTGATATAACAAAAATTAATACAAATCCCACAACCCAACGAGGCATTTTAGCTAATAGTATATAAAAAGCATAAGCACCTTGAGGATCACCAATAGTTAAATCACCAGACCATACAGCTAAAAACCCAGTACTTCCAACTAAACTTAATACAATAAATACAATAAAAGCCGAAGCAAAAGTTCCAATTCTTAAATCATTATCAGATTTACTAGCAAAAGTTCTTAACCAGAAAGAATTTAAAAACATACAATTAGTACCAATAGCTACCAATAATATATAAATTAATTGCCAGCCTAGTTTGTTAGCATCTAACAAGCCCGATGGACCAACAGTAGATGTATCAATATCAATATGGGTCCCCATACCAGCAGCACAAATAATAATTAAAATAATAACAAAAGCTCCTTGGAAATTATCAGTTATGAAACTAACACTAAATCCTCCAATAGAAGTATAAATTGTAGTGACACCACATTGAACTATAACTGCTCCTAAAGCATTTAAATTAGTTAAAGTTTCAATGGCTCCCCTTATTGCTGATAATTCAGCCATCATATATAAGAACATAGTAAAACATGTGAAAAATGACAAATAAATGGCAGCAGCAAATCCATATCTTTGTCTAACCCATTCACTCAATATAAATCCATCAGGACATTTCTTTCTTAAAATAGGTCCAAGAACTCCAAATGCTGCTACTGGTAATGAAGCACAAATGGTGTAAACCAATAATCCATGCAATCCAGCTATATTAGATATCTGGGCGTAAGTTGTTAAAATCCCACATCCCAAGGCTATAATTGATTCATGTTAGTATAATAAGATGGTTTGACAATAAAACATTCTCCCGCAAGTATTAACTTGTTCGAGTGTTAACGGTATGATCTCAGCCTTGTAATTGGCACCCGCTTTTTATTGCAAACGTAATTAAAAAACACAATAAAATAATACAATAAAATAGTAATACATGAAAAAAAATGTTTAACAGTTCATTTTGTAGTACTTACCACTTGCTAAGAAATTCAATATCAATGGAACTGCTCTTTGACTCCCATTTGATGATAAGAATGTCTCCTTCTTGGAGAATCTCCAGGCTATTAATATACCTGATCCCAAAAGAAAAGCATAGGTTAAATATATGATGGCATTATTACCTTCAGAAGATATATAAGCCATTTTTATTTTAAAAAGAAATTATAGTTGTTAAATGAGAAAAGGAAAAAGTCAAGTTATCTGTTCAGGTTATTAGGTTAATAAGTAGAAAAGTTTTCATTCTGCACATAATTTATGCGCTTAAAGGGTATTGCAACCACTGCGTGTGCGGGAGAATCTGATCTTTTTTGCAGTAATAAGGAAATATGATGTTTGACGTATTATGTTTGCTATTAATATACGATGTCGATTAAGAACGGATTTAACTTTTAGATTGTGTTTTACAAGACTGAGAGAATTTTTAATTAAATAAAATACTATATTTTGAACTATCACCAAACTATCTACTATTCAAACAAGTACATTATTCATTATTCAACTATCTACTATTCAACTATCTACTATTCAACTATCTACTATTCAACTATCTACTATTCAACTATCTACTATTCAACTATCTACTATTCAACTATCTACTATTCAACTATCTACTATTCAACTATCTACTATTCAACTATCTACTATTCAACTATCTACTATTCAACTATCTACTATTCAAAAACTCTACTATATTATTAATCAAATCATCTTTCTTGGAAGTCGATTTTATCTTTGGTTTATACTTATTGGCAAACAGTCTCAATTGAGGTATTGTGAATAGATCTAATTGTTCAGTTTTCCAAGCAGCTATAATTGCTTTTTCATCGATTTCATAAAGCTTTTGTTTCTTCTGTTCAGGACCTACATCATCATTGACTTGTCCATACTTGGATAATTCTTGTTTAATACCATTCATTAATTTTTCATCTTGTTGTAAAATTTCTTTTACATTTTGTAAGATCTTGATTGTTTGATCATTAGTTTCTAAACTGTTATCGATCTCATCATTACCTATTTGAAGAAGTTCTTGTCTCATTACTTTGTAAAAATAATTCAAACTAGGATTGGAAAATTCATTAGGATCATATGTGCTCCATTTTAATCGTGAAATCATCTGTTCCATACCTTGTTGTAAACGTTTCAGACCAATGTTGCCAGCCTCTCCATCTTCTTTATCAAATTGTAAAGATTCATCCTTGAGGATATGATCTGGTAATACTCTAATATCATCTATCCAGGGCATTCTAATCAATAGAAATCCTTGGGCAAACTTATAATGAGTCGATTTAGGTAAATGAGTTGGATAAAATGCATATAAATTGGGTAAAGCATTACTTTTTGTACATCCAAAAAGAATAGCAAATTTCTTTAATCGATAACAAGAATTATAAAGCTCTTTAAATGTTGAAAATGAATTTTCATATCCTCCATCTTTACCCCCATTTTTCATGTCAGCAGTAACAAAAAGAGGAGCTCCGAGGTTAAAGTATGGTTTGAATCTTGATATTTCTCTAAACCCTATTAATTTGAGATAAGGAGGTTTAGAAAATGCAACGCTGTCATAGTGCTGTTCATCGTCAAAGTTATCCTCATCAGGTTTGAAAATTACCCCATCATAATCACTCAATTCGTCTGCATCCAATAAAATATGATCAAATGCATAATTTTTAAGACTCGCCATTTGCTTATTATCAAGATAAAGAACTTTTCCATTACCAACCGAGAATCCTGATCGTATTCCGGCATCATTTTTCCTTTCTGCCATAGGTTTCTTTCCCTGAGGTATGAAGATTTCTTCGCCGGATTGCGTTTTGAATTTTGATGACAGTTCAACAATTTTCAATGAGTCTCCAGTATCATGAAGATGGCGAAGCTTCTTGATTTTTTCATGATTATATAAAGTATAACCTTTAATGGAGCAACCAAAATTGCCTCCCGCTGTACCACTATCACTCAATACCAAATCACAAGCGAATTGAATCCGTTTAATTTCTTTCAATCGTAAAATAGATGATTTAATTAAACTTGAAATTTTTTTGGAGTCTTCATTATTTATCTTTGCTTGTATTATAGAATAAGTGATTGGATTTCTCAAATAGTTAGTATTAATGAAAATATCTTCATATGGTTTCATATTAAACGGTTTTAAATTCATTTGCTTATCGTAGGAATCCAAGAATATTGGTATGATCCCAATACGAAATTGTTCATAATCATTGATAATTTTCCATAGATTAGATTTTATTGGTTCTGAAGTGAAGGGTTGATCATTATTAGTCATCCAGATTAATTTCTTGGTATTGTATGGCTTAGTGTTGAATTCATCAAGTATGGTATTTAATACTATAGGGAGTCTTTTCTCATCGGCGGCAATGGTGGGGAAATCTACTTTATCATCAGTGATCAAATCGTGTAATATTTTCATATTAGTAGAATTTAAATCATTCAACCGAAAAACTCTATCTAAATTTGATCTTTGGGGAAACTTTTTGTAACTTGTTTCACTATTATAGAAATAAATACCTACACCAGTATTAGGAAGAGTAATAATTAACTCTTGAACTAAATCATTAATATTCGACAATATTTCTTTTAATTGATACAGTCCTTCAAGTTGAGGTAACTTTCGGTACATATCATCATTTAACTCTATAAGAAATATAATTCCTTCGTGGATATTAAACTGAACGTAATCTTCATTATCAGAATCCATTATTAAATATATATTTAACTAATGACAAATGATGCGTGTAATAAGCGCGATCCATTAATTCTTTCCTAACGCCAAAAAGCCCTTTATGACAATCCATTACTTATTAATACTAAATAGACAGGGGAAGACCAGGTTGAGTAGATGGTATGATAAAACTATTTCTGCAGCAGATCAAGTTAAATATGTTAATGAAATACATAGATTGGTGTCATCAAGAGATCTGAGACATCAATCGAATTTTATTGAATATCAACAGGCCAAGTTGGTATATAGACGGTATGCAGGGTTATATTTTATAATGTCAGTTGATATTATAGATAGTGAATTATCATCGTTGGAAGCATTGCATTTTTTTGTTGAGATTTTGGATACTTATTTTGATAATGTATGTGAGTTGGATCTAGTGTTTAATTTCTACAAACTTTATTTAATTACTGATGAGGTGTTTTTGGGGGGAGAAATGCATGAGATATCCAAGTCTCGAGTTTTAGATCAACTTATGTATTTGGAGAGCACATAAGAGGTGTTTCTATTAAAAAATATGTATAGCTGGTTATATACAAGTACAATAATTCTATATGTTAAGTAAATCATTAGACGTCAATTGATTGAATTTCTCCTCAGTGATAACCGATTGGATAAGACCGGTCACTTGATCAATACCTTTACCATTGACATCGATGAATTTTATTGATTTATCGTTGTTATCTAATAATGATAAGAAATTGGCCTTGACGATGGTTTGAAATTGTAAGTTTTCATACCGTTCATCACCAAACTCAGCTCTTTTCTTAATTTCATCTAATTCAAGGGTTAAAAATAATGTAATGTCAGGTTTTGGTAATCCTTTATCAGGATTAAGTAACCACTGAACATCAGCCATTTCTCCTGAAGTGTTATTCATCTTCAGTTTGGCTAAAGAATATGCAATTCCTGAATAGATATATCTATCCAAAATAACAGTTGTACCATTTTGTAGTTCATTTCTGATTGTTTGGTTAAGTTCCCATCTGTTAGCAGAGAAAAGTAAATGAATGGCTTGATCAGGTAAGGAGAAGGATTTATTGGTTAAATACTCATTAATGATACCTCCTATATTAGTAGATCTATCGGGGAATTTAATGACTTTAGAGTTTGGAATCAATTCATGGAGTTTAGCTACTTGGGTAGATTTTCCAGATCTATCCAATCCTTCTATAAGAATCAACTGACCTCTTTTGACCATGGGTAATAGTAATAGAATATACGCGTAGATTATTTTTCACTGGCGTGTATATGAGAGAAGAGGAATTGGAGGTGGTGAGAGAAGGGAGTAGAAAAAAGTAGAGAAAAATATAGAAAGACTAAGAAAATAAAGTATATACATTATATACTTTCTACACTCCCTACACTCTCTACTCTTCCTACTCTTCCTACACTTTCCACCACTCCTAAAAGATCTTTGTCGAAGGGTTAATGACCGCATACCTCATAGAATCTCTCCATATACGGAGATACACCCTTATCCTTTTATCTACCAATTATATTATAATTTAAACCCCAAGAAACTAAGTAACTTGTTGTTTAAATTATTGTCGGCTATCAAGTCATATATATGTACAATATACAACGACGCCAACATAATTAGCATAGTTAAAGGAAAGAAAAAAAAAAGACTCTGAAAACTCTTCTCATAACTTCGCACTTAGAAACGTCGTGCAGTGACGATTTGACAAAGATGACAATTTAACGATTTGACAATTTATGACAATCTATGACAATTTGTCAATTTGTCAATTTCCTCAGTTCCTCCACCAGACGTGTAATAATACATATATACTCTATCAAACTACTAATACACGCGTATAGATAACCTCTATTGTATATCGCTTATCTTCACATTGATTTATTGTGTTTTCAATGTCAATAACTTTTTCTTAGCAACATTGACCGTGAACCCTTTTCTCATTCAAACATTTACACTGCCTTTATATTGTTGTACCTGAAGTGAAGGTTCTGGCGAATGTGAAACTCACACAAAATCCAGCGAAATCTTTTTTTTTTTTTTTCCTAAAATACATTCTCAAAGTTATTTCAAGTTTAAAAGAGAATAATACTACATCTCTTTACTATAGACGTTGATTTTTATTTAGATGTTCAATTAAATGTCTGACATCGAAGTATTGACCGGTATGTAATGAATTATTGATGTTGGGATGATAATATAGGGGTTTTTGAAACAAAAATCGGACCTTGGAGACCAAAACTAAGGCGGCGGATATATCTACTCAACCGTGATATAGATATCATGAATTTCAAAGTACTAACATGTAATAGTTGGATCTAATATAAATCTAGCATTCTATGCTTGGAGATTACAAGAAACCAATTCTTGTCGATTGACAGTGGTGAATGATCAAATCCAATCTAATTATATCAATTTTGAAAGCAATATATTCAGTAGTGGAAGATTTGTACCCCATAACATTGTCAATGATTTATCTGCTATAGATGATCAACGTTTTGACATTGTTTTGGTGTCTTGTAATTCCTTACAAGATTTCCAATTATTAGGTAGTGGATTACTACCTTTGATTAATGATGATACTGTGATTTTAATAGAATCTTCTGGTTATATTAATTTAGAGCCATTTTTGAAATTACAATTTAATACTGTTGATACTTCAGGCTTAACTATAGCTTCCATTATGAATGAAATGGATTTAAAACAATTATCTGATAATTCTTTTTATCATAATATGAGAGGTAATGATAATCGTATTTATTTGGGGACTTCTATAGATCATGATTTCAATGTTAATAGTGCCAAAAATTTTGTCAAGATCTATAAATTATTACAATTGGTTCAAGAAGATAGTAATAATAAAATAAGTTTACTTAAATCAGTTAATCCTAAAGAATTTATGACCTATCAATGGAAATTGGCTATATCCAGAATTGTATTTAATCCATTATTAATACTATTTGAAATTGAATATCCTTCGGATTTATCAAACCAAATTTTGTGTAAACCTTTAATGTCGGGAATTTTAAATGAATTATTAAAGATCATTAAAAAGATGGATTGTAAATTAGTTAAAGGATTTGAAAATGAATCTAATTTATTTAATTATTGGTCTCGTCTATATCCTGTAAGAAGCAGTAATCCTAATTTCATTGAAAGTCCTCATTTATTTTACAATTTTTATCATCGATATAATTTGGAACTAGATTTATTATTATTACAACCCATTCTATTGGGTGATGATCATGGTGTCAGAACACCCTATTTAGAAAACTTATATTCTGTCATGTGTCAATTTGCTAAATATAACAATGATGTTAATGGGAATACCCTATTTTTCACCAGAAAAACTAATGATTCTTTTGATAATGACGATTATAATTCAAAAGTTGATCAATTAAATATGGTTACTAAGAGTTTGGCTGAATCGGAATTGAGATTAAATTCTGTTACTTCGACATTGAAACAAAATGAAATGTTCAATGATCAATTAATAGCTGATCTTCGAACTAAACAATCTGAATTTGATAAAATTAATGATGATGTTCAAAAATTGCAACATAAATTTAGTCAAGATCAAGGTAATTATGATTCCTTAACCAAAGATTTTGATGCCATGAAATTACAATATCAAAATTATCAAAATTCCCAACCTGCCCCTCAAAGCCCCAGTCGGGACACTTCTATGCATTCTCCAAATCAAACAAGACCATTGTCCCAACCTTATACATCACCAAGAATCACTAGATCACCAACTAAAGACATTACCAATAGAAGCCCTGAATCAAAACCAAAGACTTATAGAGAGTCTATGATGGGAACTGACAATTTGGCTGATTTAACTGATATCGCCGTGTATGGAGCCACATTAAATGGTGAGCAAGTTAAAGATAGACAGTATGAACAAGCATTACATGAGAAGGAAATTGCATTAAAAAAGAGAGAAGAAGAATTGTTAAGTAGAGAGCATCTGGTTCCTCCTGTAAATGATTCAAGAGTAATGTCAATGAGTTCCACTGCAGGACCTGATCAGTCTTTTAACCAACCTTATAATCAATCTTTTAGTCTGTCAAATGGACACGTGCAAATGAATCAGAATCCACAAATCCAGCCACAGCCGACTAATGGTCAGTACGGACCTCGGCCAAATCCAGGAGGTTATATGGCAAATGGACCACAAGGTCAGGGTCCTCCAGGTCAGGGTCCTCCAGGTCCTAGTCAAGGTCCTCCAGGTCCAGGTCCAAGTCAAGGTCCTCCAGGTCCAGGTCTTCAGGGTCCTCAGTACATGCCTCAAGGTATGAATGGACCAAATGGTATGCCAAACAATCAATTCAACCAATTTGGTCCTATGGGTAACCCACCATATCAAGGTTACAATAATCAAGGCTATGGATATCAACAATTCCCTCAGTATGGTCCCGGAGGTCCACCTAATTCCAGAAATAGGTTAAACTCCTTACTGTCTAATCAATTCTTTGATAACGGACAATACCAAGGACAATACCAAGGCTATAATCAAGGGTTCCAAGGCTATAATCAAGGATTTCAAGGACCTCCTCCAAACCAGTATCAAAACTATGGACCAGGTTTTAATCAAGGGTTCCAAGGACCTCAAAATCAATTCCATGGACCAGGAATGCCTCCATCAGGACCTCAAAGTAGACCTAAAACCAGTAATCGTAGGTCCGGGTTTCCTCAAATGAATGATATTTCTGCCCTCGATATGGGAGGAAGAGGTGGTATGCCAATGCCTGGAGGACCACCAGCTGGAGCCACCAAACAACAAAAGCATAGATCTACTAGTGGTATACCTCAATTGAATGGAGTGACTGGAAATGTTCCTGGAAGTGGTTTACAAAATGGGATGCATCTGTATCAGGCTAATAAGGCAAATAGTGCTGGGAATTTGATCCACTCTAATGGACCTAATCAAATGAACCAAAACCAAGGTCAAAATCAGCACCAAAATCATAACCAAAATCATAACCAAAATCATAACCAAAATCATAACCAAAATCATAATCAACCCCAAAATCAACCCCAAAATCAATATCCAAAACAACAAAACAATTCTAACCATTTAAAACCTCCTCAGTCTCATGAAGAAGCTTCAACTCATTCCTCCAAATCTTCTGATACTCCTCAAACCCTTCAACTGGATGACGTTAACATCCATGTACCACAAATGGAAGGTTATCAAGTGAAACCTCAAGCAGAAAAACCAAAGGAGAAGAAGAAAAAGAAAGGGTTATTCAAGTAGTTAAAGAATATTTTGTAACAATTATTTATAGTCTTTTAGACATCATATTAATGAAGTTAATGTAAGATTTTGATTGCGAACTGGTGTTTATATATATATATATATATATATATATGTTGCATGATGACGTAGTAATACAAGTATTATATATTCAACTATTGAACACAGAAGTAACAATTCTCCACCCATTTGAATTGAACCGACCTTAAGGTGAAAAAGGTTAAAAGGTTAAAGGCTAGCGTCGTGTACAAGGCCAATTTCTCCATAAAACCATATCCGCAATTCGCAAGTCACCTATTAATATATAATTATCGGAACCCCACTAAAATGGATACTTCAGGGATGAGTGCTTCAGAGCAGATTTATAGGTATAAAGTTGTTAGTATTGGAACATTGTTGCTCTCATTTTATGGGAATGTTAATTTGTTAGCGGAATATGGCAAATTATCGGAGATAATTTCCGTGACACCATTTTCCAATTTTTTAATCTTTTTAATAATTTATTGGTTAGTTATCTATATTCTACAAATAATCTATTTGCAAAAGAATTTGGATTTGAATATTGATAATTCTGATACCAATATTGTCAATATTACCAAATCTTTAATCTATTTTAATGTATTGACATTAATCTGGACATGGTTATTCAAATATAAATGGTTCATTTTTAGTGAAATAATATTATTAATTGAATTATTTGTAGTTTTGAATAATTATATGAACCATAAGGTTTATTCCTTCAGGCCTTGGAGAAACTTTTTGGTAATTAATTTAACCATTGGATCTTTACCCTTATCATGGATATTTATAACTATATTTTGGAATGGGGCATTAATGATACCTGTCAATAATTTAGCCACTAGAATTTTGGCCAATATTTTTATATGGGATTTCCTTTTAATTGGGTTAGGATTTTTATACTTTTTTAATGATGTTACTATGGGATTAAGTTTAGCATTCTTGGTATTAGGAATGGCTTTAAATCAATTATTTTTAAAATTCATCGCTTTACAATGGATATTTGGCTTTGTTATAAGTGGATTGTTATTTTTGTTTAGTTTATTAACCCTTTTCTTTAAACCTAACTTGACAGAACAAATTTTGGTTATTGAAGAAGATGAAACCCTGCCTTTGGTGTCTGATGATAATGAACCACAACTTCAAGCTTGAACTTGAACTCACTTATTTACCTTAGGCGTATCTCCTGGATTCACCATTTGTTTGATCAATCTTATTCTTTGGTTAGGTACAGGATCGTTTAAAATTATACTATTGTATAGTAACAAGTTTTTATGTTGAATTAATGAACCATAACTATCTCTTTTCATATTACTAATGAACTGTTCCCCTGTAGTGTCTACATTTCCTAATCCTCCATACTTGGATTTTAAAAGATTATATTGATTAATATCTCTTACTTTGTCAGCCATATCAAAGTCATCAACACACAATAATATTAAGGTAAATTTAAAAACCCCATCTACAAATTTAAATTCGCACGATCCACTCTTACACATCCCACTCAACTACCCTTTCCTAGTTAGGAAGTCAAAGAATCCTCAACGCCTCTACTCAAACAGATTTTCATTCTCGACGGAATTTATGCATATCGTTACCGGATTCAGCCCCAGTTATGTGCCCGTGCAACCTTAATTCCTATATCATAAAGAAATATTTCCAACTGTCGCTAATTGTCGTTAAAGCAACACATGAAAATACCGACAAATTGAAAAATAATTGTCATTAGTGCATATTCAACAATATCTTCTGGTATTTCTCCAAACCAGAATTGCATATTATTTTGCCACACACTAGAAATCAAAGTCGATCATTCAGCCCCTTATCGCAACCGATACTGGTTTAATAACGTTTCAAATGACACCCTCTATGGCAGTTCTAATAATAAAATTTAGCAATCCATAATCAATCATCTTTCCTCTAATATATATTATAAACTTTGTCACTAAAATTAAATCCCTAAATTCCCCGACAATCTTTTCCAATTTCATCTATCCAACTCCTGCAACTCTAATCGTATATTATTATTTTGGATTCTACTATTGGATAGTGACTAATTGGTGAGAGTCGTGTAGTGCTCGATCTTTAAACTCCTCAAATTACTTCTAGGGAGAACAAAGGAAAATTTAGATCTTTACTTAGTCAAACTATTCCTAGTTTTATTGAAAAAGTGATTAAAAGTCTCCTTTAAATACAAGAGAAACAACTGTTTATTTTGGTGTGTGTTTGTGTCTGTGAGTTTCAGTCACCGAACATCATTTTTGCTATATATTTTTTTTTTTTTTCCTTTTTATCACCGTTGAATTTCACTTGATAATTCCATCTTTGAACTATAATAATTATCTCGTCCCACTTACATATTGATTGATATTATGGTAGACTCTAAACGCAAGTTTGTTTACAAACCATTGCCAAAAACTTTACCAATAAATGTTAAAGACTTAATCAATGATGATGATAATGCATCCATTAAAATCTTTAGAATGTACCAAAATAAGAACTATCTTCCTCATAATAAACGGATATCTAATATAGCTTGGAGAATTCAAAATAGGAAAATGTTGGCTAATAAGATTAATAAGGTTGATGATCCTAATTTGGATGAATTTGATTATATTGCTCATATTAGACGGATTAGTCAACAAGATAATTATACTTCTCCTGAATCCAATATGATGGAATTGTCTGATTCGGCTAAACCTGGTACTAGTTTAACTTCAAGTAGTTCTTCCTATATGAATGGAAATAATATTGGTATATCGCCTGGTTCTTTGAAATCCCACAATAATACCATGGGCAATAAGAATATTAAGACAAATGATACTGACACCATTCAAGATCCCAACAAAATCGACAATAATGCATCTGACACCAATAGTAAAAACTTTTTATCTTCATATATCAATTCATTGGAAAGTTCATTAAATATCGATTACAAGTCTCAAAAAGCCCCTTCATCTTATCAATCCATCACCCCTCCTAAATCAACCGCATCTAAGAAATCCCCACCTAATCTTAATTTTGAAGTAGATAACTTTTCATCTAAAAAGTTATTGAAGTGTACCAACTGTCAAACCAAAACCACCCCCTTATGGAGAAAATCAAATAATGGTGATTTACTATGTAATGCCTGTGGATTATTTTACAAATTACATGGTGTTTTAAGACCATTAAATAATCAAACTAATAAGCCTGATTCCGTGGTCCTGAATAATAATATTAATTTATTTAATGACTTGAAAAACGATGACTTGAATAACTTAAGTCCAAATATCATATCTCATCATCATCATTTATCACCAGAAAATAACGTTTCACCTCAAAATCATGTATCTCCTCGGATTCATCATTCAAATTCATTCCCTGAATCTCAACAGCAAAGACCTATAGATACTATAGATAATCATGATGAAATTGATAGATTACTTAACATTAATTTATTCCAATCAGATTCTTTCACTATTGGTCAAGAACAAGGACAACAACCACAACAACAGCAACAACATCAACAACTTCAACAAAAGCAGCATCTTCAACCCTCAAATCATCTTCAACAGGACTCACAATCGTATTCAAATCGGACTGAACTTATGGGAATTAATGACGAAGTAATTAGTAATGACTTATCAGATAAACAATGGAACTGGTTGGATTTTGGACCAACCCCAAGGTAATTTTTAATGTATAGTAAATTGTGTAATAGTGGCACTTATTCTTTAATTTATATGGAAATATTAGAGTATTATGAATCTTGCGAAAATCTAATTTGTAGATTATGTATAAGATAAGTTTGAGAGATGTTTAAGGATAAATGTTAGAAGAAAAGAATTTTAACCTGAACACTTTGATTTTATATACAGAAACAATGATAGATATAGAAATAGAGATATAGAGGTTTAGATTTAGATATAGTCCCAGTAATATAAACATAGACATAGAAGCATATTATAAACATCACTCACGTGAAACTAGTGCTCAGCCATGGTAACAATATTTATTTTTCACAACCATTTTTGCTATTAGCAATAAAAACATAACCTAATTTTATTACCAAGATGGAAATTACTTTTTAATTCCACTTTAAACCTCTTTATACCTTAACCTTGTCTAACTCCTTCCACTAACGGTTATGTTAATACATCCACTACCATCACTAAAGAATTCGCAGTAATAAAGGTTACTTGCAACCAAAGGTACATTATAAAATTTCCCAAATAATCAAAACAATAATTAGCAATGATTTTATAAATCTCTAGCAAAATCAATAATCCAGCATGGATAGTGCTACAGATTATTACAATAGAATCCCTGTAATAGATTGCATCAGCCTTTATTAGACTTTTTCGTTCTATTGTTGCAATATTTTCAATTAACCTCAATGCGGTAATATAAACAAAATTAATTTTAGTATCCAAGTAAAATTACTAATTTTTCTAAGCTGCCATAAAAAAACCAACTATAACTAACATTAGACTTTTCAAGTGGGAAAAATGTACCGCCTGATGGAGCCACCAAAGGTCGCTAGTATTTCAGCTTCATCTGCTAGTGGTAGTGAATTTCTGTCTACAAGTTATAAAACCAACGATACTTCAATGTCTGACTTGCAAAACGTCAATTTTAAGGACTCTCTTCAATTCCGAAAACCTGCTTCTATTCCTGCTGGTCATCAAAGCTATTCTGCTTTTTATAATCAACCTAGAATTCAGAATAAGAATCAAGAGAGTGAAGAAGAAGACAGGGAAGAGGATAGTGAAGAGGACAGTGAAGAAGATAGTGAAGAAGACAGTGAAGATAGTGAAGACAGTGAAGAGGATAGTGATGATGAGGAAGATCCTAGAACCAAGTACTATAACCAATGGAAACAATACTATGCTTCGCTTGCTAAATATAATCGTAGTTCCATGTATGGATACAATCCTTACATGAACTATATGATGAATCCACAGTTGGTTTACCAAATGATGCTGATGAATCCCATGTATATGATGAACATGAACATGTCAATGGAACAGATGAATATGATGAAGCAGATGAATGGAATGGGAATGAATAATATGGGTCAAATGAATATGAACAACATGAACAACATGAACAATATGAACAACATGAACAATATGAACAACATGAACAACATGAACAATATGAACATGCCTATGAATAATATGAACAACATGAGTATGAATAACATGAGTATGGACAGCATGAATAATATGAATAACATGAACAATATGAACAATATGAACAACATGAACATGAACAATATGAATAACAACCTGAACAACATGAACATGAACAACATGAACATGAACAACATGAACATGTCTAGCTCAAACGGAAATCAACCCCCCGATTCAAACGTCAATAGCCCCAATTTCCCTTCTTCTACCAATAATTGGAATCTAAATCAACTTTCTTCAACATCAGTTGACTCTGCCAGTTCAGCTGTAAATAATCCCCAAAGTGAAAATCCTTCTATGACATCAATTGAAACATCCAAAAAAGCTATTGAATCCAAACTGATACCTAGCTTAGATCCTAATGCTAACACCTCTTCATTCGATGAAAACAAATCATCAAGGAAAGTATCCGGTGGTCTATTAGTTAAAAATTCAAGAAAAGCATCAGTTAAATCCAATAGATACCCTTCAGATCCTTCATCTATTCTTCAACAATCAAAAAATGATACTTCAAATCATAAAAGAGTCAGTTCATTGGACTCCAATTTTAAACCTCAGACTGATGATACTAAACAGAAAAACATGGAATCAATTGCCTTTGGTTTACTGGATTTGAATATAGATCCTAAGGAGAATAATCGATTCATTTCTGATTATAATAAATATCTTTTTGACGATGACGGTGAAGAAGATGAAGATCATGAACAGAATGAACCATCTCAACAACATGAACAAAAGTCTGGCCCAAGAGAGGAAACTATTCCTGAAGAAGATACTCATGATATAAATGATCCTGACAAAACATTGGTTAGTAAAGAATTACCTCCAATACAGGAACCAAATCTAGAACCACCTTCAGGAGTTTTAGAGAGGCAAGAATCAACAGCATCAGCTAGATCATTTGAAAGTGATAGTTCCAGTAAATTCCATGTATCATCAAAAGCAGAGAGTGTTGAACCTTCAATCAAGGACAATTATGAACCTCCAGCAAGACACTCACAAATTATAGAAGAGCCAACGTTGGAAGAAATTGAAGTAACTAAGCCTAAGAAAACAAAGAAGTCAAAAAAACTGAAACATAATAGGTCTCATTCAGCAGAGAATATGCCAGCAATGAATATGATGGACTTCATGGGTCCAATGATGCAACAACCAAATCAAATGGAAATGTCCGGATATATGCCAGACAAAAAGACCAAGAGACAAAGCATTGCTACAGCTGATTCCAAACGTCAATCGATGATGATGGGACAAAATCCACCACCATTTTTCATGGCCAACACACCACAAATGACACCACCACATATGAACCAACAAATGACACCACCACATATGACACATACACCACCACATATGAACCAAACACCTCCACAAATAAACCAAACACCCCCACATATGAAACCTCATCCCCAAATACCTTCTCCCAATCATATGGCCAATAGAAGACGTGGTGATGCAACTATCAACAAAAAAATTGACCAATTCATCAGCCTTCGAAAAGTTATTGCTTCCGGGAACAAATCATACGAGTATAGATTCAAATGGGTTAAAAGTTTAATTGATGCAACCAATTATAGATTATACGCTTACATTAACATCAAAGGAGAACCAATACCACCAGAACAAACCAATATCAACAAACCATTATTCATTAAATCATCAGTTCAACATTTGACCAAGTTAATTAAGGAGATCCAAAGCAATAAAATCTCTAATGAAATAAAATCCAATATCTGTTTAATCTACGGTAACTTATTAAAACATGAATATAGTACCGTTTATAGTCAAGATTTTGGTGTCGATAAAAGTATTGATAAAGCATTAAAGTACTATGGAGAATCCCTTAAGTATAACCCTGATAATGCTAAAGCTTTGTATAGCTTGGGAGATTTATATGAATATGAATTGGAAAATGAACTCGATAATGCCATTGGTTATTACCGACTGTCAGCTAGATTAGGCTACAATAAAGCCATATACAAAATGGCATTGTTATATTTGAATGTGGCCAAAGTTAGATCCATCAAATTTATGAAGATCTTACATGATTTATCTCATATTGATTTGACCACCACAGAATTAGTTGACGAAGATAAAGACGAATTACAAGAAATCATCGCTGCGTCATGTTTCGAACTTGGAAAGATCTATGAAGGAATTTATCCAGGAGATTTAACCGCCAATGACGATTTTGTGGTTCAATGTTTGGAAAAATTCCCCGTCAACTACGGAAAAGCTTTAACCTACTACAACAAGGCGGCTAAAGCTGATTATCTTTTAGCTCAAGTCAAGCTCGGTAATGTCTACGAACACGGAGAGTTAAATCGTCAACCCAACCCCAGTAAGTCCATTCAATGGTATATGAAAGCAGTAAGTTCTCCGTTGACTTTTAAAAGACACCCCGAGGCGATGTTGGGATTATCGAAATGGAATTTAAAAGGAACTCAAGGCGCCAGTAAACACATTCCTAAACCAAACCCCGAAAAGGCATTTAAATGGTGCGACAGAGTTATTAAGGAGTACCAAAGTCCAGAAGGATTCTACCAAATGGGTCAACTTGCCGAGTTAGGTTTCTCTTCTAAACCTGCTAATTATTGGTACTCAAAAGCCAATGAATCAGGTCACGCTTAACCTTATAATTTGCATAGATAGTAATATAGATATGAATGAATATAGACATGAATGACTATAGATATGAATGACTATAGATATGACTAACAAATGATAAGACTTCGCACAAGGGTTATCTCACAACATAGAAAAAAAAGAAAAAAAAAAGAAAACACCTTTATCTATACGGCACTAAAAGTAGAACCTCCCTTTAACTGTTTACAAAATCATTCATTATATTATATGAGTCTGCCTCAATCCATTCATGATACTTCAAACAGAAGAAGGTCTATGGCCAAACTTACGAGGTCACCGTTGTCATCATCACCAATAGTATCACTGTCACCACGATTTGGATCTAAAACCAATTCCTTTTCTGCCCAAGGGAATGCACAATTTATGAAGAAGTTTGCTGAAGCAGGTGATAATCATTCTTCAGATTCTTCTAAGAATGATGTGTTTCAACCTTCGGATGATGATTATGAAGGTCATTCTAACAATCAACGGGCTAATCTGGACTCCCTGAGAGTTTCAGCTTCAGGAGACACCCAGCCATCAGACTTGGCTACAGGAATGAAGGATCCAAAAATGGCAGAGAATATTAATAAGTATTTAAGCTCGGATACTAAAGGGTCAATTCAAAACCCTGGAGGCGATATGACTCGGGATATTTATAGAATTGTTGATAACCAAGCTAAACCCAAACGAGCACGAAGCTTTTCTGGGTCTGAGGTTGAAATTGGTAGTAGAAGAGGGTCAATGGCCAGTTCTATCAATGTACCTGGTGGCTTCAGAAGAGATTTTATCATACAAAACAAGAGTTCTAATATCAGAACCCAAAATCCCAATTTAATCACTAGAAATTTTGTTGAGTTTTTAAGCATTTATGGTCATTTCGCCGGTGAAGATTTAGAAGATGAAGATGATATTGCATGTCACTATAAGCCGTTTACAAGCTCAAAATTTGGAGAAGTGGATGAAGAGTCTCCGTTGTTGACTTCTAGCGGTATTATTGATGATGATGATAACGATGATCCCTTTGAGTATACTAAAGTTAATCCTGTAGGGACAGCAACAGATACCAAGGCTTATTTCTTATTATTAAAAGCTTTTGTTGGTACTGGTGTGTTGTTTTTGCCTAAAGGGTTTAGTAATGGTGGTCTTTTATTCTCCATATTTGTGCTATCATTCTTTGGAATGTTATCATTATGGTGTTATTTGGTATTGGTATTTAGTAAACAAGCCACCAGAGTTTCAAGTTTTGGTGAAATTGGGTTCAAATTATATGGGAAATGGTTACAGCAGTTAATTTTTACTTCTATTGTCATTTCCCAAATTGGATTTATTGCTACTTATATTGTGTTTACATCACAAAATCTTCAGGCATTCTTGAGAAATCTATTTGGTATTGATAATATTGATATTACTTGGTTCGTACTAGGTCAATTAGTAGTATTGGTTCCATTGTCCTTGATTAGAGATATTACTAGACTTTCATTGGCTGCAGTGTTGGCAAATTTCCTTATCTTATTAGGACTCGTTACTATTATTTATTTTGTATTGATTGATCTTTTCATCACCCATAGTGGAGAAATAGGTGAAGGGATTGTGTTTTTGGTCAATGCAAAAGAATTTTCAATGTTTATAGGTATAGCTATTTTTGCATTTGAAGGTATTGGACTTATTATTCCTATTCAAGAATCAATGATATATCCAAATCATTTCCCCAAAGTTTTGAGTATGGTTATTGTTTCCATCTCAATAATTATGGTGGGTGTGGGGACTTTAGGTTATATGACTTATGGGAAAGACATTCAAACAGTTATATTATTAAACTTACCTCAAAATTCTCCATTTGTGATGATGATTCAATTATTTTATTCCCTTGCAATTTTGTTATCAACACCAATTCAAATTTTCCCGGCTATAAGATTAATTGAACTGAAATTATTTACCAGAACCGGAAAATATTCATTAAAAACTAAATGGTTAAAAAATCTTTTTAGATTTATTTTCGTTTTGGCCACAGCCATTATCGCATTATATGGTGGAAAACTGTTAGACAGATTTGTTTCCTTTGTTGGATGTTTTGCTTGCATTCCTTTGGTGTATATGTATCCACCACTATTACACCTCAAGAGTTGTTGTAATTATGACAATTTAACTGATAAAAAAGAGATTTCTAGAAGGTACTGGTTAGGTATACTCAACTACATATTAACTATTATTGGTGCATGTGCATTAGTCTATACTACTTATGACATTTTATCTGGATAAGCCATAATATTCTTTATATATATATACAAATATATATTCATTTGGTAGAAAATATATCCTGTATGTAAAGTCTGACTTTATGAATAGATTCTAGTAACTGAACATCTAATTGTTTTCCTTGGTCTCGTAACTTTTGTTGACTATTCTTAATTTGATTCATGTATTCCACTTGTTGGTTATAAAATTCAGGATAATTTTCCTTTTCATAGTTGATGATATCATTTTGAATATGACGACTACTTTGAGGCATAAAGTATTTGAAACCTCCAATAGTAAATAATAAAGGTGACAAGGTTCTTAAGGTTAAACCTCTTCTATTAGCTAAAATTGAACCTGTCAATGTTGCAGTTAAGATATAAATGGAATTGGGTAATACTGGTTCTTTAACAACAGTATTAAATTTAGACTTCAAAAAGTTGAATTCATTATTGGCAGCAGTGACTTGAGTATCGAATTCAGCCTCAATTAACGATAATTTATCGTGTAAGAAGAATCTAAATTTATTCATTTGAGATTCTATAAAAGGGGTAGATCTAACTCCCATTCCATCAACAAAAGTTATGGGACCATTTGAACTTTCTTTATTTTTTAAATCTTTGGAAATCTCTTCATTGTGTCCTGGTTTAGTGACAACGACTTCATCGTCTTCATAAAATGCTCTGGCCATGATTAAATGGAATTGTAAATAATTAGAAAATGTTGAAAATGCTCACTGATTTCAAACCATTGTGAGTGAGTGAAAACTTCCTGTATGAAGAAAGCAGTGAAAAATTTTGTTAGACAACTTTTATAGAGGATATATTTTAACTACGATTAAAAGTACCATGAAGTATTCATTATATATATAATTAATTAGGCCTGATATTTTTCTTTCTTTTTTTGTTCTGAAAAAAATACGATTTAATATGTGTGATTTCTATGGTAGTTTTCAATCCTGATTAAGGTATTCTCTCTCATTATAGGCTATTATTTCAATTTGGAGTTAAATTATTCGACTTCGTCAAATTTTTGTCCTTCAGTTAAATCAGGAATATCTTCATCACCACCAGCTAAGTTACCTTGACCATCCATTTGAGGAGCTTTACCAGCTTGAATTTGTTCAGCTAATTTTCTCAATACTTCCAAGTTCTCAGACCCTAATTGAGGTAAGATATTTGGAATTAATTTGGTCACTTCAACATCTTGTGGGTAACCAGTGAATGCAAAAGTGTTAGCTTCATTAGCACCTTGAACACCAACTCTTTTGAAATGTAAGACTTTACCATCTTCTTTAAAGAAATTAGCTTCTTCAACATTTTGAATCTTGGTAGCCTTCAATTTACCTAAAGTTTCCATTAATTTGGTGTCATCTTGTTCTTTGATACCTTTCTTAGCTTTAACTCTAGATCCACCAATCTTTTTGGCTGATGATTGTTTTTGTAATTTAGCTAATTTTTCTGGATCAACTGGCATTGTTAGACTTAGTGTTCTCTTACTTTACTAATTGAAAAAACGTCGAAAACTTTTTCTTTTTTTTTCAGTGAAAAAAAAACTTCAACTGAGAATTAACCATGGGGCACGACCCCGCATATTCTCAAGTTTATGGTCTTTTCCGCACGTTTGTGTAACTTTTTCCGCACCAGGGGAAACTGGAATTACACAAAGATCTCCTATCTATGATTTCTGTCATAAAATGGAGCCGTTTTCATAGTTAATCCAATTTATAAGTCTTTATTAAAGTTTCAGAATTATGAAGGTTTTCCATAATGGAATTAAGTATATAAATACATACTTACCAAGGACAAATCATTGGCTAACTTTAGCAGCTTCAGTGCCTGTGGCCTTAGCTTGTGGAACTATGTTTGCCTTTTCAGTGTATAGTACTGAGTTGGCTGATAGGTGTAAATTGACTACAAGTCAGATGGCTAACTTGAATATAAGTACTACGGTTGGATCAGCAATTGGAGGATTATTTGGTGGAGTTGTTACTGATACATATGGGACACAATTGCCGATATTGATTAGTTGCTTATCAGTATTTATTGGTTATAAATGGTTATATGAATTGTTCAATAATGGAGCTTCCAGTACGATATTGGAATTAGAAATCACGATGTTTTTGATTGGAATAGGATCAACTGCAGGATATTTTAGTGCCATTAAGGCTGTAACTATGGAATTTCCTCAGTTTAAAGGTACAGCACAAAGTATTACTATTGCATCATTTGCTATATCTAGTTTAATTTACCTGTTTATTTGCACTCATATTCTTAAAGATGATATTGGTCAATTTTTAAATGTCATTCATATTTCTTGTGGAGTGATGTTATTTATCGGATTCTTGTTCATTAGGGTAGAAGGTCATGTTGATCGTGATCTTAAGTATGATACTAATGCTGCTAGTCATGAAGCTTATGATGAATCTAGTGCTTTGTTACCCAGTAGAAGTCATCCTGATCACTGTTCTGATTCTCAAGAAAATGTGGATAAAAAGGACTTAAAATCTTTGACTTTAAAACAATCAATGGTTCATCCCATTTTTTGGTATCATTTTTTCATGTTTTCCATTATTCAAGGCTTGGGTCAAATGTATATTTTCACCGTGGGATTTATTTTAAAAGCTATCTATTATTATTATAATCACAATTACACTAATAATCCTGACTCAATAACTTTGACTCAATTACAAGCATTACATGTTTCCTTAATTGCAATCTTTTCATTCTTTGGTCGGTTATCTTCTGGTCCCCTTTCTGATATATTAGTTAATAAATTAAACTGTCAAAGACATTGGAATTTGATTATTGGATTATCCATAATGTTACTTGGTCATTTATTAAACACATTACCATTGAATCACATATCCCAATCTTTAGTAGGGATTAATGTATTCATTCTGATTATCTCCTGTCTCATTGGTTATGCTTATGGATTCAGTTTTACTACTTACCCGGCTATAATTTCTGATATTTTTAGTATGAATAATTATAGTTTTATTTGGGGATTAATGTATTCCAGTACTACCTTTGGTTTAACCATGATGACAAAGCTTTTTGGAACAATCTTTGATTCAAATAGTAACACATTTGATCTGCACCTTGGCTTATATGTGTGTTCCAAAGGTTCAGGTTGTTACAGTCAAACTTTTAGTATCACCTCTGGTCTTTGTGTATTTGTTATGATTTTAATTCTTGGTTACATCCGCTATAGAGTAAATAGTTAAATAATTATGAACTAGTTTAAATTGCAGCCATTTTTAATATTCGCATTCTTTACTCTTTTTAACTATGACGAGACCAGTACTGATTGATGATCTTATTAGTAGTAGTCAAGACCAAATATCCAAACCGAAGTTCTTAAAGAAAAGTCAAAGAGGAGGTGTGAATGAACCAAATATAGTGTTTCAGTCTAAAAGTAAAAAGAGAAAATTTGATATCAATAATGGTGACGATGATGATGATAATAATAATAATAATAATAATGATCATAACAAAGATGACACTATTAAACCCAAGACTGTAAAACAGAAAAACAAGTTCAATTTTGAATGGAATGAAGATGAAGATACCTCTAATGGATACAAACCTTTAGTTGAGCTTGACTATGGTGATGATGATTTAGCTCTTTCACTGAAACCATGGTGGGATAAATCATTATCAGAGATGACACAACGGGATTGGAGAGTGTTTAATGAAGAATACAGTATCAATATAAGAACATCAAGTAAAGTTCTGGCAAATAATCCATTACGAAATTGGCAGGAGTCAGACATTTTTCCTGAAGTTCTTGATATGATTAATAAATTAGGTTATCATGATCCTACACCCATTCAAAGAGCAGCTATACCCAATGCGTTAGCGGTAAAAGATATTATTGGTATAGCGGAGACAGGTTCGGGGAAGACATTAGCATTTTTAGTACCTTTGATGAATTATTTGTTAAAAATCGATGATAATTATTTAAAATATGAACATTCTTTAGAGGAGAATTCCAACAAACCACTAGGTTTAGTATTAGCCCCTACAAGAGAATTGGCCATTCAAATCACTCAAGAGTCCATAAAACTTGGAGAAGCTTTAGGGTTCAATACTTTAAGTATCATAGGGGGTCATAGATACGAAGAGACTATAAACTCTACTAAGAATGGTGTTCATATTGTAGTGGCTACTCCTGGAAGATTAATTGATTCTTTAGAACAGAATTTACTTAATTTACTGAATTGTTATTATTTAATAATGGATGAAGCTGATAGAATGATTGATATGGGGTTTGAGAAATCTTTACAAAGAATCTTATCGTATTTACCTTCCAATGATTCATTAAATAGAGGAATTCATCGTTCATTGTTTAAGACGGAAAAGAGAATAACTCAAATGTTTACCGCTACAATTTCACCACCAATAGAACAAATCACTAAGAATTATTTAGTTGATCCTGTGTATTTAAGAATTGGTAACATAAACCAAAAGGGTAATAATATTGATCAACAATTTGAATTTTTAGGTACCGAAATTCAAACTAATAATGAATTGAATAAATTAAGATCAGATAGACTCATACAGATTATTAAGAATCATATAAATTCCAATCCAAAATATTCTATTGTTATCTTTGCCAATTTTAAGATGATTGTTGAAGAGTTATCATATTTATTATCACAAAAACAATTAACCAATGTTACCATTCATGGGTCCAAATCTCAACAAGCTCGTGAAAAAGCCATTGAAGAATTTAGATCAAATAAAGTATCTATTTTGGTTGCTACTGATATTGCGGCTAGAGGTATTGATATACCAAACGTTTCCTTAGTTATCAATTACCAAATGACAAAGAAATTCGATGAATATATCCATAGAATCGGGAGAACTGGAAGAGCTGGTAAAAAAGGAACTAGTTTTACATTCATCGATAATTCAAATGAAGATTTATTGATGGATTTGAAAAAATTTTTAACTAAGGGGAAGAAGAAATTACCTAAATGGTTACAGGAACATGGTGCTTTACTGAATAGATATATTAAAGACTAATTTGAAAAGTATTGTACATATAGATTAATTTACATAATGAATTATTTTTTGTTGTTGTTGTCATCGCTGTCATCATCATCATCATCACTACTACTATAGCCAGACACAAGGGTTCTTGGAGTCGTCCCTTTTTTCTTGGAAAGTAAATCCATAGTTTTCTTATCAAAAAATCCTGAGTCTTCATTTACAGGTAATGCCATTTGTTGACTTTCTTCAGCAACAACTTCTTCTGGTTCTTCAACTACTGGATCTTTAGAAACAGAAGACTGAGATGACTTTATTTTCTTATTTCTAATTGGGTCTTCATCATTACTCAGATCTAGTATTCCTTGAATAGTATTTATGGTAATCTCTTCTAACTTTCTTTTATTTTCCTGTTGAGTTTTAGGATCGGGATCTTCACTTGCCCAACGAACAATTAAAACCTCATTGTCATCTAAAGATTGACATTGCATTGCCTCTTTGGCAAACTGAGCTTCAGTTTCTAATCTATAACTAACAAATGCACAACCTTTATTATAAAGAACTCTAACTTTCTCAATCTTCCCAAACTCTTCAAAATGGTTTGTAATTATCGATTCTATATTTTTACTCATATGTAATCCAGCCACATATAGGGTTGAATTTCTTTTATTTAAAGCCCCAACACCATTCATATCATCTTGATAATCAGCAGTTTTATCTCTTCCAAAACAATCCTGAGTGGGCGGGAAATAATCATTCTCCTTTGGTAATCTATGAAGATAAGAACATTTTTTACCCAAATAACAACATCCTCGTGCATAAAATAAGCAAATAGGAACAGTTAATATAGATGATGATTTTTTACTAATATCTTTATCAGCTTTAGTATAACCACTATCAGATGCAATATCAACTCTAAACTTCAGTTTGGTATAATTTCGAGTGGAACTTTCACCACCAGACCACTTAAGAAACCATATATTGAAGACATTACCTGTTTGTTGAGGTTTATCATTATCATTTATAAGATCTGGATCTACTTGTAATCTTGCAGGTTTAGAAGTCATCATGAAGAGGAAGTTAGAAAACGCGACTTTGGCTTTGGCTTTGGGACTTTTGGACTTTGAAACTTTGCGACTTTTTGCTGCAATTCGCTTTCTCAGACAATTCCATTTTAATACAATTCATTTGACACAATTCATTTGACACATTTCAATTCTTTACATTTCAATTCTCTACAATTAATTCGTTCTACAATACCAAAGACTAAAAAAAACTTTTATATTTCGAAATATACTAAGCCATTAAATAAGTCATTAAAAATAAGCCTCTAGAATTTTACAATTTTAGAATTACAAAGTGTTGAATACAAAACTGAAACCGACAATACCGGCAACAGCAGCAGCTTTCTTCCAAGAACTAGGTTCAAAGGCAACAGCACCGGAATCAGAAGATCCACTGGAACCAGATTCAGAAGATGAAGAACCAGATTCAGAGGACATACCACCAGTTTCAGAACTGGAACCCATCATACCACCAGCAGCGGAGGTAGCATCATCCATCATACCACCCATACCACCAGCAGCAGAAGAAGCATCATCCATCATACCACCAGCGGCAGAAGAGGCATCATCCATCATACCACCAGCAGCGGAGGAAGCACCACCCATCATACCACCAGCGGCAGAAGAAGCAGCACCCATGGCACCAGAGGTCATACTACCGAAACCACCAGCAACATCAGAAGCAGCGGATTCAGCACCCATTCCACCCATAGCAGAGGTGGCATCAGCACCCATTCCACCCATAGCAGAGGTGGCATCAGCACCAGCACCAGCCATAGCAGATGTAGCATCGGCACCAGCACCACCCATGGCAGAAGTAGCAGCGGCACCAGCACCACCAACAGCGGAGGTAGCGGCGGCACCAGCACCACCAACAGCAGAGGCAGCATCACCACCAGCTTGAGTAACAGAAGATAAAGCGTCCATAATTAAAAAACCGTTAAATTAATACAATTAATGAATGAATTGACCAATAATTAGTTATTGCAATAAAGAAGAAGAAAAAAAAACCTTAAAATTTGGAAAACTATCTGATATTTATACCAATTAAACTTCATTCTAGAGCTAAATTTAGCAATGGCTTTGCAACAATCGTGCACGAAATTTTGCTAGTTCAGGGTAGCAAACATGTAAATACACACCTTGCTTCCCCTTTAATAGCAACAGCAAAACTATAGCCAACTTACCTAAAACAGAGATCACAATCTGTCAATATGTTGTTTCATGCAGGTGGTTAATGACCGTAGTATGTGCAGTCCGACACAACCTCAGCGTCACCACCTTAAACTACTAAAAGGGTAATATTTTTACTTAATTGCTACTGGGTTTGGTCAAATTTAGTATAAATGCGACCTGACGGGGATAGAGGCTTTGTCTAATTTGGCGCAGTAGAGGAACGGTAATGGCTGTATCACGTCTGTCCCCAGCATTCTCGCAACATCGCCCCATACCTTACGCGATTGGTACCTACGTTTAGACATCGTTCTGCACTGAAGGTTACGTAACCTTTTTGGGGGGTTTGATTATGTGTGTCCAATCACAGGACTATTATTCGGGTTTAATGTGAGGAGATGGTCTACAGGAAGTTTGTCTCCAGGAAGTTTGTCTCATGAAACGGAGTGTCTTCTTCCAATTTTTTCTTTTTCTTTCTTTCTTTTTCTTGGTGGTTTTCCAGTACACTCATAGTGATTGAAATTTCACTCGCAAAATAAGGTCTTGGGATCCGACATTGTTTTATGATCTTGTGAGGTCATAACCGCTGCAAGTCACCTGATGTTAGTAACTGGGAGTTATTCTTGCTGTTTCTTTTGCTGTTTCTTTTGCTGTTTCTAGCACTATGCGAGCTCTGAAACTTTGTAGTAATCTGGACCTAAAACTACTGTTCTCATTTTCTTTGATTTCCCCAAGATTACTCGGGTTCCATTTACCTATTGAGGCAGGTGGATCCGGTTATCTTGTTGCGTATAAAAGATAGTGAATCCCGCGATTCTCCATCAATTCTCTCCATTATTCTTCAGTACCTTTTTCAATATGTGTGGTAAAAATACTTCATCTTCATCATCTTCTACTTGTTGTGGTGCTTCATGCAAATGTGGATCTTCGTGTTCGTGTCAATCATGTAACACAACCAAACTTTAGATAAGAGAGTTTTTTTTTGTTTTTGTTTTAGTTTTAGTTTTATGTTCTGGTTTTATGTTCTTATTTAATGTTCTTATTTCATCTTCTACTACTACGTCTCTTTTTGTTACATAATAAATATTTATTCATTACAAAACATTATTTACTTTCTTGGTGATAATTGTAAAACTTCCTTTTTGATTAAGTTTTCCAAGTCTGGACTGACTTTACCAAACATTTCAAATACTCTATCTTGGATATGAGCATCAGCTCCAGCGGCATGAACAGCAATGTTATGAGCCAAGTGAGCTTGTTGATTAGGATATCTAGCCAAAACTTTCCATAATTGTTGTGGTTGGAGGAAATCTTTGTCTTCGTATTTCCAGTGGAATGGACAAGCAGCACCTTCCCAGATTTCTTGTTCTTCTTGGATGCTAAAAGTCTTGAATTCTAATGGTTTGGAAGTATCCAAATAATTAGGATGGTCTCCTAAGTTACCATTGACATTCATACTACCATCTCTTTGATGAGGGTTGAACACAGCTCCAGTAACTGGACAATTGACTGGAATTTGAGTGTAATTGGTACCTAATCTGTGTCTATGAGTATCATTGTAAGAGAATAATCTGGATTGTAACACTGGATCAGCACTTGGTTCCATGAATGGAACGGTGTGGGCTGGGGCAAAAGCTGATTGTTCAACTTCAGCAAAGTAATTCTTTGGATTTTCATTTAAAGTGAATTTACCAAATTTTCTCATTGGGTAGTCCTTGTGGGGCCACACCTTGGTTAAATCAAAAACAGAGAATGGAGCATTCTTGGCTTGTTCTTGAGTCATGGTTTGAACGTAACAAGTCCAAGTTGGGTAGTTACCAGCAGCAATGTTCTTGAATAAATCTTCTTGAGCATAATCAGGGTTAGAACCAGCTAAAGAACCAGCTTCTTCATTACTCAAGGTTTTGATACCTTGATCAGCAATGAAATGGACTTGAACATAGAACCATTCACCCTTTTTGTTGGACCATTTATAAGTGTGACCAGAGTAACCATTCATTTCTCTGTAGGAAGCAGGAGTACCACGGTCAGAGAATAAAATCATAACTTGATGACAAGCTTCTTGGTTAGTAGTTAAGTAATCCCAGAACATGTTGGCATCCTTTAAATGAGTTTGAGGGTTTCTCTTTTGGGTGTGGATAAAGTGGGGGAATTTAGATGGGTCTCTCAAAAAGAAAATTGGAGTGTTGTTATACACTAAATCCAAGTTACCTTCTTCGGTGTAAAATTTAGTAGCGAAACCTCTTGGATCTCTGGCAGTATCAGGAGAACCAGATTCACCACCAACAGTAGAAAATCTGGTGAAAACCTTGGTTTTCTTACCAATGGTATCTAAGAAAGCAGCCCCACAAACATCAGTGATATCATCAGTG
This sequence comes from Yamadazyma triangularis, assembly GCA_030573955.1. Taxonomy (NCBI): domain Eukaryota; kingdom Fungi; phylum Ascomycota; class Pichiomycetes; order Serinales; family Debaryomycetaceae; genus Yamadazyma; species Yamadazyma triangularis. Next base: position 442,131 of record JAJMEC010000001.1, read on the forward strand.
ACTTCAAATTCACCATAAGCACCAGAACCTTTAGCATGAACAACTCTTTCAGGAATTCTTTCTCTATCAAAATGAGCTAAAGAATCAATTAAGTTAAAATCTTGTAATAATAAAGGTCCATGTTTACCTACTCTTTGGGTAGCAAATGGTTCTGGAATTGGACAACCATTGGAATTAGTATAGACTGGAGCCATGATAAATTGTTGTAAATATAAAATTAATACAATTCAAATTATAAAAATTAATTTTTCCAAAGAAATAAAAACTGTGGAATCTACTGCCGTTTATATAAAGCTAATAATTTTGAAGAGGGGATGTGATAAGTAATTTACTAATTTTATTTTACAATTCGCTGATTGGTTGAAAAATAGCAACCGAGGTAATATTAGTGAGACAACTACCTGTCAGTTACTAACATGTCTCCACTTCTAGAACATTAAATGCCGGTATTATGGAATTCCGGTATCTGAGGAGTCTTTTATATGTCTTTTACATTGATATAAACAGTAATAATGACTAATAATTAATCATCAGTAATATTTGCTTTCCCTTTACTAAGTCTAGACGCTCTACTAATTATTAATTCACATTTCTGCACATGAAAAAATCTGGGGTATTGTACTGCATATATCCATGGGTGTGAATTTTTGTGCTATTTTTCAAAACCGATAAATCCAAGCAGTATTGCAGTAACGGTATTGTAGCTAAGAGGGGATCTAAGTGGGAGTTTTAAAAAGAAAGATTTAGTAGTGGGGAAATAGTAGCCCTTAGGTAGTAATGATGGGAGCAAAACAACTTTCACCCCGATAAATCAAAGTGGAATCTAAGCATGATAGAGAGTACTTCAACAGGAATTCAGATTTATATATTACACTATGCATTACGTAAATGATTTCTCCAAGTGATGAAATCATCACTAAGAAACTCGTATTTAACTTGATCGAAGTCATTTAATGTCATTAATACTACATTGTCATTTTCAAAAGTTAACTTGTATGATCCTTCAACTGAAGTATCGATTTCAGTATACAACCAATTGATAAGGGAACCAAAGAATTTTAATGATTGTAAACAATTGATCTTGTTCTTCAACAAGATGGGGATTTCATCAGTTTCAAACAATTCGATATTTCTTAATAATAAATTGTTATCTCTGAAACCAAAGCCAATTTTTTTGATTCCTATTAAAAATGTTTGAGCCCAAGTTTTAAAGAGTTTGGTTTCAAAGTTTTTAAATTGATTTTCATTTTCAATTAATTTATTGGTTTTTAATTCAATATAATGGGAAAGATTATTGATTTCATCATAATAGTCAAATATTCCATCCACTTCTCCTGCCAATAATAACTTTACCTTATCAATACTGGTCTTCACTACCGACATATACTGTTCATAATTATTTACTGTGGCTTTATCTCTATTCTCTATTTGTTGTCTAGAACATACACTCCATGGATTATCTAACATTACCACTTTTTCAAACTTATATCCACTATATTCACATTGTTTGGCATAATCATTAGGTGATGATTTATTTCTTTTATTTAATTCAAATTCATCATCATTCTTTATCATTATATGTCCATCATAACTTAAAACTTTTAAACTCATCTCTTCTTTTAATTGTGGTAATGTTAATAATTTAGTCAAAATCCCTCTGAAAGTAATGATATTACTATCTATTTTAGCTCCCAGAGATTGCTCATGTTTAGTTACTGCTTTCAAAAGTGCCTTAAAATCCCCTACATTTTCTTCTTCTGGAATCTTTTTGAATTTGGAGTACCCTTGTTTTAGATCGTATTTTCTCTCGATGAAGGAATCTGGAAAATAGTAGTATGATAACTGCTTCTTTACTTCTTCTTCCTCATAATGATAATTTCCGGATTCATCTCTAGAAAAATTACAAACTTCTTTGGGTTGTTTTATACTTGAAGTCTTAGCTTTGGCCGTAATAGGAAATGTCTTTATCATTTCCTGAAACTGTTATATCTATTATACTTTTTTTTTTTCTTTCTTCCTTTCATCTCGCTATTTCGAAAATCGCACTTAACATTATCCTGCCTATTAATGAACTTCCTTTATTGAATGTTGTTAGTATGGCTACTATTAGTACTTCGAGTACTATGTGAATCCAATTCTACAGAAAATGATACTTCATCAGATTTTTTATCATTTGATCAGTGGAAAAAATTAAAGCTTAAAAATGAAACTAGTTATAAGAACATGTCACAAAGTAGTTATGTTCTTGATCAAACTAACCGATTTAATTATGCTTCAATTGATTGTGCAGCTAAAGTAATTACTACAAATGATGATGCAAAAGGATCCAATTCCATATTGATAGAAAATAAAGATAGTTACCTTATAAATAGGTGTTCCACGTCTAATAAATTTGTCGTGGTTGAGTTATGTCAGGATATATTGATTGATTTAATAGAAATTGGAAATTTTGAATTTTTCAGTTCAAACTTTAAGAAAATCCGTCTAAGTGTTAATGAACGTTATGAATCAAATAATTGGAAGAGTTTGGGTGAATTTACTGCATTAAATGATCGGAATTTACAGAAATTTAAGATTTTAAATCCTTTGATTTGGGCTAAATATCTTAAGATTGAGCTTTTAAGTCATTATGGTAATGAATTTTATTGCCCAATATCTTTAGTAAGAGTATATGGTAAAACTATGTTGGAAGATTTCAAAGAAGAGACTATTAAAGCATCTGAACCAGTAGACGATGAGAATGATGATGAATGTAAAGTAGAAACCTTACCTTACTTAGAACTAAATAAATTCTTGAATAACTTTGCCGAATACTGTGAAGCTGATGATGAAATGATGAGTACTTCTTTCCCTTCAACCCAAGATTCCATCTATAAGAACATTATAAAACGATTGTCATTATTAGAATCAAATGCAAGTTTATCACTATTATATATTGAGGAACAAAGCAAGCTTTTATCCAATTCATTTCTGAAACTAGAATCTAATCAAATTAATAACTTTAACAATTTAATTCAATCATTTAACAATACAATAAATGAACAGGTTCTACGAATAAATCAATTTAATCAATTCAAACTATTTGAGTCAAATAAAGTTATTTCCCATTTGGCTAGTGATCTTAGTTTTTATAAGAAATTGATTATTTTGAATTTTCTTGTATTATTAATCATATTGGTTTATATTATGTTAACGAAAGATTTTATTATTGAAGATTATAATTCGAAACCATCAAAGAATGTAAATAATTTTGAAGTGGGTTCAGTGAAAAAAAAATATAGAAAACGATCCAAATATCGGATATAAAGCTATTATATTAAGAAAATAATAATAATAATAATAATAATAAAAAAAAACTATATACAAAATAAAACGTTCTGAAAGTACTATTTATACAAGATTGTCATTTGTCTTAAAACCTGGAATTACGGTTATTTCCATAATTTCCAGAAGAAGATGGCATTCTCTTTTTAGGTTTGCCATAAGATGGTTCTTCAAAGTTATCTCTATTATAATTAGATCTTCCATAGTTATCTCTGTTATAATTAGATCTTCCATAGTTATCTCTGTTATAATTAGATCTTCCATAGTTACCACCATTATAATTAGGTCTTCCATAATTACCACCACTATTATTGGATCTTCCATAATTACCTCTGTTATTATTAGGTCTTCCATAATTACCTCTGTTGTTATTTGAATCAAATTTACCAAATCTATCACCTTTTATATGACCACCACCATTGCCACCACCACTATTACTACCTCCTTTCTTCTTCTTTGTATGATTATAACTCAATGGAATCTCAAAGTACAGAATAGCATCTTCTCTAGGAACATCTAAAACTTTTTGCAAAAAAGAAGGTTTAATATTTATTTTTGCTGATTCGTTGCCTTCAAAGTACCTTAAAAATTCTACAATATTAGCCCAGTGATACTTAATATTGCTGTTGTAAATAGAACTGATTTGTTTGTTAAAGGAACAGAAACTTTTTATAAATTCATCTAAAAGTTCTGAATCAGATTTTAATTGTTCAACTAGACTTGCATCTTGAGGGAATTCTTTATAATCCAAACATTCATCAAAACGTATGTTTTTCTCGTCTTCTAAAGCATTAATATAATTCATTTCGTGTTTATGAGCATAAATAATGGCAGTACCTTTAGCACCAGCTCTGGCGGTTCTTCCTATTTTATGAATGTAACTAGCTGTTTCAATACTTGGACTTAATTGAATAACATGAGTGACATCAGGGAAATCTAAACCTCTGGCAGCAACATCAGTACAGACTAAAACAGAGTTATCATAGTGTCTATAAGTCTTAACAGTTTTATGTCTGGTGGCTTGAGTTAAACCACCATGAAGCTTAAAGATTCTTAAATCATCATTATTCAAATCTTTCCCCATATTCATTCTCTTGATTTGATTAATCATGTCAAAGTACCAATCAACTCCAGTGATTGTAGGTAAAAAGACAATAGCTTTAAATCTATCTCTATTGTTTGGTTTTAAGCGCTTAATCAAGTAAGCTAAAGAACCAACAACTGATTCATTAAAATTATCAGTTTTAATCAAAACTTGATGGATATTTTCGTGGGCTTCACCTTGATCTTCATCAGTATTGCAATCAAGGTAGGCATAATTTGGACCAATTTCTTGTTTGGCAAAGTTGTCAACATTCTTATCAATAGTAGCACTGAAAAGAACTGATTTATAAGAAAGTACTCCTTCATTAGTATTCTTAACATTAACAGATCTTAATCTTTCATCAATAAAATCTAAATCTTGTTTAAATCCTTGTTCTAAAATTCTATCAGATTCATCATAAACTCTTGATCTTAATTTATTGAATCTGGTCAAATATTTCTTGTCTTGTAAAACTGCAGATAATCTCCCTGGAGTAGCAATAACAATACTTGGACTAAAATACAGATCAAAGTTCATTCTTCTACCACCAGTAAGAACCACTATTCTAGACTTGAACACATTCAATTCTGGAGTTTTATATACAAGATTGATTAATTCTTCTTCGATTTGTTCAGCCAAATCTCTAGTGGGGGCAATAATTAAATGAAACACTTTATGTTTATTTTTAAGACTATGAGTTCTGCTAGGAAATAAATCTTGTAAAATAGGAATAAGAAACGCTAATGTTTTCCCAGTCCCCGTTTTGGCTCTAACAACAACCCCTTTTTCTTCTTCAAGAATTGGTATTATAGTCTTTTCCTGAACTGGTGTAAGTGCAGTATACTTTCTAAACTTTAAACTATCAATAATATTACTATCAATCTTGCCTGTTTCTGCTAATTGGTCTATAGTCATGGTCTTTATCTCCTTATCGACATTTTCTTGAATCTTGCTAATCCCAGTGGAATTAAAGTATCTAAATCCTCCACTTCTAATACTGACATTCTTAACTGTCCGTGCAGTTGCACTTCCCAATCTTCTTGAAAACAATTGTAACATGAAGATTGTTAATATTTATCTCATCGAGAAAACTTTTCCCTAATAATATAATGATAAGTGATCCCGTGCACGCCTTTTCGCAGCGAAGGATTTAAATTTCTATCTGCTTTATAAAAATAGTTCGATTAAGTGTTTTTGTTTAAACTTCACTATGAATCAATATCAAAACAGAAATGCAGAAGAACAGAAAACGTTCTTGTCAAAGATAAGAGACAATTACAGTTCGAAATTTGCTAATTTATCGTTATCATCTACTATACAAAAGGCATCATCTTATGTTGATAAAGATGGTCATACAGAAGATGATACCTTGATTCACAATGCCTTTGTGAAATACTTCGATAATAAAGGACAAGTTTATCCCGAATGGTTGGGAGTTAAGAAAGCAGCGCCACAACAGCAATCACAATCACATTCACATTCACAACAAGCATATGGGTCAAGACATCCATATGGCAGTACAAACTCATACCAAAACTCCCAATTTAAACCAGTGTACACTAATTACAATTCTAATAATGATCAACAAGAACAATTTGATCCTCGTTATCTGCAAAGTCGGAGTGGATATAATGAATCACCTCAACTGTCACCTCCGTTGGGAGGTTCACCTCAACAACTGAGTGGGAGTTCTGGTTATAAACCAAGATCTTCTAGTCGTTTACAAGACATGTATAATAAATCAAGACAACAACACGTCCCTGGAGGTGGTTATAATACACAAAGGGCGCCAGGTCCTAACAGAACTAATAGTTCCACATCTGGAAGTAGATTAAGAGAAAGAATGATGAATAGTTCTCCAAGTATGACAGGTTTAAGTAATGCTGCTAATGGAACTAATTCTACTGATAGTTCTTCATCTTCCAGGTCTACTTGGGGTAGCAGACGTACACCATGAAAGACTCTCTTTTTTTTTTCCCCTTGCATGAGTCATTAATATGCTATATTTCAATTCTTATATACATAACGTAATTCATTAATCTTCTTTACTATTTAATTTCTTGTAAGATTGTTCCCAAAAATCCCTACTCTTAGTGAACCAATGGGGCAATTTATGATTTGGAGGTAGTTTCAACTTAATTAATCCAACATTATCAAACATAACAGATGACTTATTAATGTTCTTATAATAATTAAAATTGTACTTATCTTTAATTTTTGAGGCATCAAAATCAGAAAAATCTTCTATTTTTGATGGTTTCCGTTCACTTCTAAAATACTTTTTAAATATTGGGGAATTGTTTTCAAAGGACGATTTTGCTGAACTAGGCAGTTGGAAATTACTGCTTCCACCACCACTTAACAGATTTCTAAATTTGGTGTTTTGAATAGGTCTCATTATTTTAGAATCCATAGATGGTCTTCTTTTATCATAGTTAGCTCTAGCTGCACTCAATAAAGTCTCACTATTACTAACACTAGAGTTCATTGGACTTACACTCATTTTTGGTGAAGTCCCTGGAGTTAATATTTTATCATCATCTGAAGCATCAATCAGGTTATGTCTTTTCTTCTCGGCCAATTTTAATAAATTGGCTGGAATTTGGGGTGATGCTGAAAGTAAATCATCATCGACTTCATCATCATCTAAAATATCTTTACTATCATTCCATATACTTTCATCATCAATAGAATTTTTATGACTTTGGTGACCACCATTAAATGACCAATTGGAAGATCCTGATATGAGATCATCGCTTTGTCTTCTCTGTGACAGTAGTTGTTGTTGTTGTAGTAACTGTTGTTGCTGTTGTTGTTGTTGTTGCTGCTGCTGTTGCTGTTGCTGCTGATCTTGTTGTAGCTTAATAAACTGATTGGCCTGATCAACCTCATATGGAATCAACTCTATTTCGATCAACTCTAAGAATGTCTCAGCATAATAATTACTTTTGGCACTATTACCAGTAAAAATACCAAATTCATTGAGAATAGAACTGAAATTCCATTTTTGAATCTTCCGAAGTATACTTACTAAAGTAGAAGTACCATCAACTATTAAAGCATTATATCTACTTTTATTTAATATTATTTCAAATGCTCTCAGAATTAGATTTTTTTCAATCAACATCCATTGATCATTTTTCTTGGTCAGATTATTAAGGTCAACCACTGGAAGTTCCACTTGTTTTTTGGATGATGATAATGATGACTTATTCGATTGTGTTTGAGAAGAATCTGATCCTAGATGAGATTTGAATGAAGATCTACGTCTATTAGAAGTATTTGAATCTTCTTTCCCCTGAGACCCTTCAGATAATGATTCACTACTTGGAGTTGTATCAATTTCATTACCATTTTCATTATCCCTTTGATTGCTATCTCCAGTATTTCTATGATTACTAACTTTTAATCCTCCCAAACTAAATAAATCAATACCATTGTTATTAATGAATGTCTTTAATGGTCGAGGTGGGTTCTCTGCATCCAATAAAATTATAGACTTTAACTGTAATGTTTCTAAAAATGGGAAACTATCCGTGTCCAATTTTGAACACCGATATAACCCTGGCTCTACTAATCCAAAATTGTCAGGTGGAACCAACATAGAAAGATGATTATAATCAGTTTTATTATCCAATTTTTATATACTTCAAACGTGTGTGCGACAAATGAGACAAATCAGAGACATTTCATTTCTATATGAATATATTTATATGTATAAAATTGTTTAACCTCTAATAACTAAATCTGTTTCAATACCATCATATTCACCATAGCCTAAAGCTAAGTTCATGTTTTGTAAACATTGAGTAGCAGCACCTTTAAGTAAATTATCAATGGTGGCGACAATGACTACACGATCTTCTTTAGAATTGACAGCAAAAGCACCAACTACAACACCATGTTTCCCACTAATATCCTTAACCACTGGAGCTTCACCACTAATGGTTATTAATTGTTCACCTTGGTATCTATCTTGATAAATATTTCTGATATCACGAGAGGTCAAACTATTAGGTTTAATTGGGATGGAGATAGTATGAGAAATCCCTTGGAACCATTGAGCTACATGAGGCATAAAAGCCACTTGAGTTCTTAATTGTCTACTCATTTCTCTTTCATGGATGTGATCAGTTAATGAGTAAGGAATTAAGTTATTAGACAAGTTTTTGATGTCATTCTTAGGTGATGGTTTGGTTCCAGCACCAGAATAACCACTAACACCAAATACTGAGGGAGTAGCTGTGATATAGGGAATCATTGGTGAAATAGCCACTTGACCTGCGGTAGCATAACAACCAGGATTGGAGATCTTTTTAGCATTAGCAATGCTTTCTCTGTTAACTAATTCTGGTAATCCATAGATCCATTCTTCAGTTTCATCAAATCTATAATCAGCAGACAAATCAATAATCTTTGATTTATAGTTTGGTACTGATTCAATGGCTTCTACAAATGGTTTACATACCCCATTTGGTAATGCCATTACCCACATATCAATTTCTCCATTTTCTTCAATCTTTTTAATGTCTTCTACTTGTAAATTAGAATAAACAAGATTATCTTTGTTATAACCATTTAATTTTTGTCCATTTAATTCTCTTGATGATACGTATGATAATTCAAGGTTAGGATGTTTGTCAATTAATTGAATTAAGTTTTGTCCAGTGTAACCTCTGGCTCCAATTAAACCAACTTTAGATTTACTATTGTTGGTAGCTTCAACTCTTGGTGGATTAGGGTTACTGGTAGTATGTAATCCTCTCTTTTGAACTGGAGAACTAAAGATTCCTGATTCTTTAGATGATGATAATGCAGAACCTGATTTAGATGTTTCAAAATCTTTAATTAAACTACTGATTTGATCAGTTTCTAAACCGTACCAGAATAATATTTCACCATTTTTAACAAAAGAACCATCAGATTTTGAAAAATACCATGACAAATTATTGTCATTTTCATTTACAATCCAAAATAATGATTTAAAGTCCTTCTTTATAGAATTGAAGATATTATCGGTGACATTATTTAACCATCCAGTTTGTGATGATAAGAATTTATCCAATTTAGGAACTTGATTTTCATTACCAACAACAATAGCTAATACTTCTAAAGGTTCATCACCATAAGATTTAAACTTAGAAGTTTCCAAATACTTTAAGTAAGAGGCCACCGATAATTTTCCGGATTTAATTTCAGGATCTCTAATCAAAGCTGCTCTTAATAAGTCAGGATTACCAAATTCTGATAAAGAATTTCTATTGATTAATTTGTAACCTCTTCTAATTAAAGTACCAGCACCAGAATCAGTGAATAATTCTTTTTGTAAATCATTAACATCAATAATAGCTACTGATGAAGATCTTGGTAAGTGTTGTAACAAATCATGGATTTCCTTAATCTTCAATTTGGTACCATATTTAACCCAAGATTCTTTCATTAAATCTTCATATTCTTCATCCAAATTGATTACACTGATTTTGTCTTTAGTATTACCATTTATAATACCACCTTTTTCATTCAAATAAACAATTTTTAATGGTTCAAATTCTCTAGCTAACTCACCAGCTGCAACATCAGCATTAACATTCAATAATTGACCAGAAGGAGTTTCAGCCAATGAAGTTAAAATAGGTAAGTAACCAGCTTCAATACTAGCTTCAACTGGTGATTTATTAACAGCAGTAGTTTTACCAACTAATTGATACTTTTCTTTATCTAAATAGTCAGCTTCAAAAACTCCAGCTGTAATTGGTCTAGCACGAACGCCCATTTGTTCTAAAGCGGTGACTAATCTTAAGTTTTGTTCAAGGAAACATTTTCTAACCACTTCCATAGTTTTACCATTAGTGATTCTTATTCCGTCAATATATTCAGGTTCGACGCCCTCATTCTCCAAGATATCATTAATTTGGGGTCCAGTTCCATGTAAAACAATAGGATACAATCCAACATGGTATAAAAAGGCTAAACACGAAGCAAGTTCGGGTAATTGCTGAGTGATAATAGCACCACCAACTTTAATAACAGCAAATTGTTGCTGACTCACTGATGTAAAGTATTTCAAGTATTGTTCCACTTCCCGTTTAGATCCAATGTTATTTAATAATTGAACCACGGTTGATCTAGTGGAATAATATCTACTACCATGATTCATGTTATAACATACACTTCTATCATTATATAGGTTACCAGTGCTTTTTGCGAGTAAATTACCGCAATAAAATGCTCTTTTAACATTCAAAGCTTGGTTTCTACCCCAACTACTGACACTGTTTTTGATCATATTATCAGTACTAAAGAAGAAGTTAAAGAAAAATTAAAGTATATATTATGAAAATTTTTCAAGTGAGTCAAGGGACGTCTATCTACCAATTTAAGTAATGCTGATAACTTTAGCGCGGTATGAGATCTATAGAAAATGGTGTGTCGGGGTTATCAATTTTTCAATTATTCAATTTTTCAATTATTCAATTATTCAATTATTCTATGAGAGACAATCAGGTGATCCAATATCCCTATATATCCAATTTAATAGGGGGGAATAAACTTCATAATGGTAATTTATGATATGGTCAAACTCAGTAATGATTTTACGAAGTTCATGTTGTTTGACAAAAAAAGTAGTTGATAATAATTGGGTGCTGCTAGTATTAGTCATGATAGTGCATAGTTTTTTCTGAAACGTAGTATAAAGTAAGGAATCTGTAGATAAATTGGATTTGTAGTATTCATTGAATTGTGAAGAATGTTTTTTTAAAACGTCTTCTGATAATATATTGGGGACATCGTATTTCACAATCCCATAGAAAGTTTTTAGTAATTGGAAAGTAATATTGCTGTAAATTATACATTGGAGTTGCAGTTGAATATCATTTAACTTTGATATTATCAATGTATCGATTTCATTTTCTGAAATATTATTGTATACTAACCCATGGGAGTAGATTGATCTATAGAATTGATAACTATGTTGCTGGTAGTTATCAGTAATATTGATATGGCTGAAAGATCCAATACTAAGTTTGACTATGTCATTAAAATTATGATTGAAGCCATTTTTATGTAAGAATTGATAATACTTTGGTAATCTTAGTTGTGGAGAATTGGTACCCATTTTTATACTATACTTATTATAATTTAATAATATCAAAATGTTTTCTAAAATCTTGAATTCAACACTTGATAGTTCATACCTTGAACACCAATAATGATAAAGACTAATTTCAAAATTCACAATTTGGGGATCGGTGAAGAGTTCTTCAGGAAAAATCTTGGTTTGTTTTAGTTGATTGAATAAATTGTTACTGCCATTATTTTGAATCTTTTGAAATGTTATTGTATTGAAATCATTAATGAAATGTTGGACATCAGTAATTTGGGAGTATTTTTCTGTGATAAAATGCAAATAATTCATATTCTCTCTGGAAGAGTTATCTTTATTTAATATTCCTGTCTTTAATTGTAATTTCTTCTTTTTAAATCGATCATAATTGAATAATCTCCATGTATTTAAAGGAATGTTTGGTGGTGTGATAAACTTGAATTGATTATACCGAATAATAAAACTATGAGGGAACTTGTCACTATTGAAAATTGATTTATCATATCTTTGAAATGTATGATGATTTAAAATCGGTATTTCAGAAAGTTTTTCGATTACGTCAAGTTGACATGATGTAATACTATTAGGTTTTAATATTCTTTGGCCTTCTAAAAATTTCTTGTGGTCTAAAAGTTGTGGATCGTTATCAAATATTTCTAATTGCTTGTTAACCACAGATAACCCTTCTTCAAGTGTGAGTTCAAAATTCTGGTGATGAAGATGTTTTAATATTTGAAAGTAATAATTAAAGGTGGACCAAGTTTTATAAAATTTGATTCGATATTCATTACACTCATTTAGTATTTGTTTAATTGGTTGATTGAGTAAATTATGGAAATTATTTTGAAGTTCAATGGCAATTTTAAACAATATATTAATCAAAAAATTAATCACTTTATTATTTCTGTTATTTTCAAAGTTAGCATTTACTCCAGAATGTCGATGATATTTAACTGAGTCATAAACATCAATGATAAGGAAAATTGAATAATTGAATATTTTAAAATTTGTGAAATTGGGTAAATTCAAACATGATAATATGGATTCATTCAATTTAAAAAATTCATTTTGATGCAAGGATACCATTTTATCAAAATTTAGATCATAGTTTTGATATAATTCATGATTGAATAATTTTCTAATTTTAACCTTCAATATCACCGGTCTTAGATGTTTAATTGCTTGCTTGTGTTGATAAATACTTTGTACTGTATGACTTGATTTCCTAGCTTTTATTCTTAATATTGATAAATGTTTAGACTTGTTTCTCTGAGCCAAATTCATTTTATAGTTCAAGTTATAGTTTAACCGCTGAGTTAATAATTTCTGTTGAAGTTTAATATTATCAATTTTTTGCTGTATCGTTTTGGATCTCTCCTTCAATTTTGACGACCTCTTTTGATTTATTTCGTTCTTTCTTGCTAGCTTATCCATTCTGTTATAGCTGACATTTAACTACTGTAAAAAAATGTTAAAACAAAAAAAAAAGGGTAGATCAAGGGGTAAAGGTGGCTGGCTTATCACACAAATCAATTTGATCAGCGAATATTTCTCATGTAACTTAAAAATACTTATTTGATCTGAACAAAGAATGATTAGCTAATTAACAATGTATTTGTAATGTTAGATTTGTTATAATGTTATATAGCTATGATGTTGTACAAAGTGACTGCAAATTGATTTAGCGATATAAATACTGCAAAAACTAAAGAATGCGAAAACTCTTCATGATAATATTATTAATGTTGAGATCTATAACTATAATACAAAATATATATACATAATAAATGAATTACTTTTTCTTGGGCCACATTTTGAATTTGTTGGAAAGTGAAGATGATAATTCGTTATCAGGGGAGTTACAATTTGACTGTAAAGGAGATGTAGATGAAGAATGAGAATTAAGTTTTAAATGCAAGAAATTGGAAAGACTTCCAGAAGCCGGTGGGGATCTTTTTTTTTTATGAGGATCAGCCGACTGAATTGGTGTAATAGGAACTGAGTTTGATACTGAAGGGGTGACAATATGTGAGGAAGCAGGTGATACTGATTGTGAACAACAATCAGGACCAGGTTTATTACGTTTACAATTGGGACGTTGTTTTCTTAAATATGGGTAATAGACATTTTCATTTAAAAGACGAATAATTTCATCTTTAGCTATCAGAAGTACTCCAGGATTATGAAGTCTATTAGTTTTATTTTCAGCAATTATTACTTCATAAGCCGTGGTGGAAAGGTTAACCTGTTCTTCGGCATCGGGAACAATAAAAGTATCGATAATATACTTCCATTGATGCTGTAATTTCAATAAGTCATTGTCATTGATATGAGACATGCTCATTATTGAGTTATCATCATCATCATCATCATCTGAATCAAAATCAAGGTTTTTCAGCCTAAAGTTATCCCAAGCATTCGCATTTAAATCATCAATGGTAAATGCAAAAGCATCATTTACATTTTCATTACTTCTAAAAGACATGAAACTTGAACTAGATGATTTTCTTGCATGTAATGGATCAGCCCCACCTTTATTAACGAGATAAAAGTTTGATTCATAATTAATTACTTCTAGTAAAAAATGAAGACTTTCACCACAATGTAATTTGGTAACATGACGCTGGAAACCCTTAATTAATTCGACTTTGGTAGGATCCGATAACTGTTTTATGGAATACAAGAAACAATCTTGTAAGAATTCTTCGATGTCAGGGCAGTACATTAGTAAAAAACTACCAAAGCATGAAAAATTTTAATTAAATATAAAGTAAATAATTTAATTAAATTTAATTTAATCAAATTAAATCAAAATATAATAATAATAATAATAATATAAAAGTAAAATAAAATAAAATACAATATAAAAAAAAAAAAAATAAAAAAATAAAATGTAAAATATATTGGCGACAGGTGATGATTTTATATTATTATTGAAGTGGAGAAAGCAGACACTGTAAAATACTGTTGATTGTCGGTTGTAACCCAAAGTTTATGCAAGATGAGATACGCAATGGCTTAGAAAAAGGATGAAAAGATAATAAAAAAGAAAAGAAAAAAAGAAACCTGGTTTAAATGCACACTGTAAAGTATTTATTTTTCCCCTTTTATTCGTATAGCAAAAAAAATGAAATGATTTCTTTCAAGAAAAACGGTAAAAAAAACCGTTTGAAGCAAAACCGTTAATTTCTTTTTTCGCTCTTTAGGCAACTTTATTTGAAAAATTTTCTTCTCTTGCACCTGAAAGCGAGGCGAATAATAGAGTGATGCGACAACTCCAATTTTGCCTATTCATCTTCCAATCCCATAAATACCGAGTTTTCTATGATTATTAATGAATATTATTGATCAACAATATCTAGAAGCTAGTCAAACCCTTATGATTTCCAATTTAATAATATTATTTTTATTCTGTGGTTTCAGGTCATTTGACTTTAGAATAAGGTTCAATAGCTGCAGGTGAGCTTCTCAACTTTCTTTTTTTTGTCTAATTTTTAATTTGAAATAAGGCGGATTTATTACCATTAATTCTTACTCTTTGACTCGTATTTTTGACACGCCTTATATGCTCTGTAACATGAGAATAATCAGGTAACATTTGGCGAGAGACAAAAAACAAAAAAAAAAAAAAAACCCTTAATCCATGTTACGTTTTTATGCTTTCTTCATGTTTTTCATGTTTTCAATTTTTTTTTTTTTTAAATTATGGTCAATTAACTTTTAGGTTTCTTAATTAAAACGTGAATCATGTAACCAAATAATTGCGTATAGCAAACACCAACTGATAGTGTCTGGGGCTATCAGGTGATGGGTCGTGTCGAGGACACAAAAAGTCATCCGAAACGGTTTTTACCCCATAATCCGGAAGGTGAGACTCTGATAAGGTTAATTGGTGGATAAGTAGGGGGTTATTTTTTATTTTTAGAGCATGAAAATAATGTTATATAACCCAAAAACGAGTTTTATCTTTATAGATGTTTATCTGGAGTTAATGATTCTGTCTTGTTTAATATGGGTAACTTCGGTAGTGGTGTTTTCTTTTTCCATTCCCTTTATCCAATGTCTTGTTACTGCATACAAACAGACTCGCTCCCGTTTGATCCCTAAATCTCTTTTCTGTCTCTCTCACCTTGTTTCTCCTTACAATTAATTATCTATTCTTTTAGTTTGTGGAGTTTTAATAATTTTTTTTTTTTTTTGTTTTTGATTTCAAAAGTAAATATTAAATCTTTGTTGAACTAAAAGTAGAGTTTGTTTACCAGTGATAGTTGAATCGTTTGCGATTGTCACTATTTAAATCCAACTTTCCCTTTATAATGTTTAAAAGATTACCCCTTAAATTAAATCAATCCATTAAGCAATCGGGGTTAAAATCATGCCAAAGTTTTAAAAACACTTTGGTTGCTAATCAAAGATACTATGCCACGTCTACTAGTGATGTTGAATATGAAATCGATTATATTTCTTTGACCAAAACTCCTAAAACCCCTAGAGCCGCCAAAATTAAAGCTCAAAAATCAGGGTACCATGATTTACCCGATGAAGTCATTAATAAATCTTTAGCTAATATTAAACTTAATAGTGACGGTAAGAAGTTTGAGAAGGCATTGATTGAAAAATCCATTAATAAAGTCAATGAGGAGTTTGATGAAAAATTGAATAATTTTGTTTTAAGATATTCTACTGAATTAGAGGATTTTTTGAAATTTATTGTTCAATCTTATGACAAAAAAATTACTTCCTTTGATCAATTGACTTCAATTGAGTTATTAAATTGTTTATACATTTTTAAGGACTTATATTCCAGAGGTAAAGTTCCAAATGTTAATAAGTATAATTATATTTCTTATAATTATATGTTTGAAAATTTCTTAAAGTTTTTGAAAGGTTATTCCAATTTTCCTCAAATATTAAATGATTTATTGTTGATCAATAATGTAGGGATTGATATGTTAATGAAAGGTTTAGGTAGTTATGTGGATGAATTAAAATCTCTTACTAGAGAATTTGATTTCAATCAACTTGAATCCATCGATGAGATCTCAAATACAATTGATGTAATTGTTGAAGATTTCAATACTTTTTTGAATAACAAGGGTAATTTAAATTACAATGAAGAGTTTTTTAAATTGTTTATTCAGATCAACAAATATAAGTCCTTACAAGCAGTGTTGAAGGATCAATCTGAATTATTACCAAGAAATTTACTTTCTTTGATCAATAATCCTAATTTTTTGAAAATTAATCAATCTTTGAAAGCTTCTACTCCTCCCCCCAATTTGGATTTGATCAAATTTTTGTTGGACGAAGGCTTAGATCAGTTAACTTATGTTGAACTCATCACCAAGATGTATAATCTCAAATCTGATAATCCTAAAGTACAACAACAGATTAATATTTGTTTCAATAACTTGATTGATTTGTGCTGTAAAGGTGACATTAGCTACTGGGATAAATTTAATGATGAGTCTAAAATTACCAAATTCATTATTTCTAAAAACAAGTTGGAAAATTTTGAATTCTCTATGATTTACAAGTATAACTTATTTAATTACGTGGATGAAATCAAACTATTACAAGAGAAATTAGGTAGTTTCAGTTCTCATTCTAATCAGGATGTTTTAAATCAATTAAATTCTTTGAAAGTTTCCAATGATTTGTTAGACAAGAATTTTAATGCCCTTAAAACTTGTTTGGTAAATTATTTTGAAGTTGTAAGTTGGGAAAATTCTTCATTGGATAATCTTGTTGCTAACAAGAATTGGATGGACTGGTGTAAAGAGAATGTTGCTGACAGACAAAGAGGAGAGAAATTAACTTTAATTGATTATTCAAATTTTTCTAATTACCCTTATAAGTCAATTAATGTGAAAACTGAATTGGCAGGTATTTTACCAACCTTGGCTAGATTTTCTGCTGATAATGATCTTGATTTATCCAATATGTCCATAGATTATTTATTAGTGTTACTAAATAACAATAGTGACATTTATAAATTATATTTGGACTATGGTGATTGTTATATTAGTAATTTACAGTCATTGATTGATGATTTTAAAAAAGTTCAATTTCAACTTTTAAATTATAATTTAGATGATTTAAAGGATCAATTGGGCAGAAACTTTTATGAATTATCAGTTTCAGAGGTTGAAGAGTTGAATGATAAATTTGCTGAATTTGGTATCCAAAATCCTTTGATATTGGATAATTTGGTGGAATTATATAAATCAGTTCCTGTCACAGAGGCTTCATACAGTCAAATCCCTGATGAATTAGAATTACATTTGTTTGCTAAAGAATTGGAAATTTTCAAACAAGATGAATTGGAAAAGTCATACACAAGTTCATCAGTTGAGGAAATCACTTCACTCTTGAATAAAAGAATTAAGGAAATTTTAAGCAATTTGAATTCTAAGCCTGAATCAAGATTGAATTTTGTAAATGTTTTTGAATTCATTAAATTATCTAGAAAGTTGAATAAGTTGTTTTCCATTAATGGTGGTTATACAAATATTTTGGATACTTTGATAAGTAGCCAAAAAGCTTTTGAAAAATTTGAAAATTCTAAGCAAAAGTCATATACTCAACTTCCAGATAAGTTATTTTTGCATTTATTTACTAAGGAATTGGAAGTTCTTAGACAGGTTTTAGGCAAACCATTTGCTAACTCATCAGTAGAAGAAGTTATGGGAATTTTGAATTCAAAGATTCAAGAATCCACTTCTGATTCTTTGAAGATAAATGATAATAATGTTCACAACTTTGTTAAGTTATCCAGTAGGTTATCTGAATTGTTTTCTATTAATGGTGGGTATACTGATGTCTTAGATGTTTTAATTTACAGCCAGTCTGTATTTGATGACTTTGAACAAAAGTTGAGATCTAAGAGTAAAACTGGAATTTACAGACAAATACCAGATGACTTTAAATTAGACGAATATGCCATGGAATTGATGCAATTGAAGAATAACTTGGGCTCTGCTTTTAAAGATAATAATGCTACTCATGTTTTGGAAACGTTGAAGTCCATGTGCAATAATGAGTCAAAATTTAATAATAAAAAGAGAAATACTTTTGCTAAATTGTATCGTAATTTGTCTGTATTATTTAAGCATAACGGTAATGCCACTTTTGTATTGGACAATGTTTTGCTTAACAAGGAAGCATTTGATGAATTTGAAATGAGCAGACCAAGTCTTGCCAAAAATAAATTTGAAAGCTTAATTGACAAGTATACGAGTCATTTGACTTACTTTTTATCTTATAACAATTTACTCGAATATGAGCTAAATGATTTACAAGATTTGGTGTCTTTGGGCAAATTCGAAGGACAATGTGACGAATTTTTATCTTCAATAAAACATTCAAAACCATATTATCTTCCATTTTATAAGGAATTGGTCAATACTTTGATAAACTATAGTAACAATGGTAACGATTTATTAATTTTATTCCAAATTTACAAATTAAGAGTCAAAAATGTTCAATATAACATCGATGAAATTGTGGAAAAGATAAATAATGGTGAATTGATTTCTCCAAAATTTAAGGAAAATATTCAAGTTCCATTCGAAGAATCGAGATTTAATATCAAAGAATTCATTGATGATGATAAGGCGACATCAGAGCCAAAAGTCAACTATAATGATCCTAACAGTATAGGGGTTAAGGAAGCAAGTAATTTGGATGATTCTGAACTCTATTTCAGAAACCAAATCTTCCATGGGTTGAACGATACAGACAAGAATCAAATAGACCCCAATGAAGTAGAAGAAATAATGAATTTGGCTACCGACAAAATCAGATCAAATTATAGGGCTCATGATTTAGCAAAGAAAATTGCTTCTAAAGAGCAAGAGGAATCTGATGATTTAAATGCTCAAAATATTCAAGATTATTTGGAGAATACTAAACAAGACAAAGATTTGAGAGATGAAAGAAAGTTTAGAGAAAAACAAGCATATGAATGGAGCAGAGATGCGATGAATTCAAATAGATCTTTGGAACGTAAAAATTTCTTTAATCCTTTAAATTTAAGATCAAATTCTGAGTATCTTTTATTAACTATAAATGGAGAAAAAATTATTTCCAATGATGATCCTTTAGGTAAAAAGGAAAAACATGAAGACATGTTTACAGTCTTGAATAAGTTTGATGAACAAGACTTGAATAAGTTTATTAAGAATGTCAATAGATTGCAAAGAAAGAATTGGAGATTAATTGGTGGTGGTGGTGAAGGAGATAAGATGTTGGTGTTCACAAGACCAAAACCTTTCAAACAAGAAACATTCTTGATGCGACTCAAATCGGTTTTAGCAATGGCAGGTGCTACTTTCATGATACTTTTAGGTGTCAACTATTGGTTAGATGATTATGATATTTCATCTGTTGCTGGTCCAGAATCAGAATCAAAAGTTGAAGATGAATTGCAGAAAGCAGCTAAACCAACTTTAACGCCTGAGACAGAAGCATCTGTCTCTCCAGCTGCTTCACAAGCATCGAATATAGAACCAGAAGAAACAAAACCATCAAATTCCAAAGCTCCTAAAGGTTGGTTTTGGTCTTAGGTTTAATAGGTAACGGTAGTGGGATTTTATTACTTTAACACAGGTTGTTAAATTATGGAAGTTGGAAAATAGGTTTTTGTTTTTGTTTTTGTTTAGTTTAGTTTAATTTGTTTTGTTTTTTTTTTTGTTTTCTTAGTATTGTTTTCCAAAGACATATTTATAAATATTCATTTCAATAAAATAATTAAAAATTAAATTTATCTTTAATTCATGTCTTCTTCCTTGATAGGTAATTGTTGCATATCTTTCGAAACGTGAATGTACTTAAAAGCGGTTGACCCTCCTATAGAACCGTCCCAAGTTCTTAATTTCTTCACACTTTCTCTGTCATTAATAGCGGGTATCTTCTGACCAGTTCTAAATAAGTTTTTATCATGCTTTACTTTCTCTTCTAAAATTTGTTGTCTTGAAGATTGAGGTCTTCCAGGTCTTCTTTGTTGTCTTAATTGATCCAATTCCTTATCGAACCGACAAACAAAGTTCTCGATATATGCTTTCATTTCATCAAGCCCAAATACTTCTTTTTCTGGAACTTGATTTACTTCTTCTTGGATATATTTAACAATCATTAATTCATTTTCCTTTTGTTCTATATGATTTGACTTTTTATTATTGAGTTTCCTATCTCTAAGAGTGGCTCTATTCAACTTTTGAAAATTTCTACCTCTTACATGTAATGCTGCAGAAGATTTACTGATATTATTGGTTACTTTCCGTAAGTTCTTGGATACAGGCATTATTAAATCTGATCTATGATAAAAATACTGCAATCGAAGCTCATCTCTATTTTAATCAAAAAACGTAGTGTCCAGTACAAAAAAGGCTCCCATTCGCAATAGTCGTGTGCACTTGGTTAATACAACTTCCAAAGTAAAAATTTTATAATAGCGAACTATATATTAAAAGGTAATCTAAAGTCATGGTTAAATATACTGAAGAACAATTATTGGAATACAAAGATGAGGCTCACATTCCACAGCCACAAATCTTAGAAGCCTTCAACCAATTAGTTGAATCAGTTGCTATTGAATTTCAAATGAACAAAGCTAATGTCAAGAAACCTAATAATGGTGATACCTTTATTGATGAACATGGTAATGAAAGACCTTACACTCATATGAACAGAAGAAGAGGATCAAGAAGTGGAGCCAAACCTAATTTGAAGAAGAAAGCCAATGAAGTTCAAGTCGATGATGATGGGTGGGCTACTTTAACCGCTAAACAAAAGAAATCTTTCAGTGGTGAAGATGAAGAACTGGAAGCCTTTAGAGAAGCTATAAGAGATTCTATGAAGGTCAAACCAAATAATAAGAATTTAGGTTCATCAAAAGCCGTTGATGCCAAAGATACTATTGCTGATAAGCAAACCATTACTTTCAACGCTTTTGAAGCTTTAGGTGATGGGGAAGCTGATGATTAATGAAGTTTTGATTACTTTTTTAAATATACTGTAAATTATTATACAGTTCTTTATTTTTCAATCCTTTGTATTTTATAGTGTTTATATGATTTGTTTTTATTGCTTGAATGGATCATTTGTGAAGTATTAATATTGAAATTCGCTCAGAATCCTAAATAAAATCATGTCAAATCTACAGACACTATGAAGACAAATTTTTTTTTTTAAAAGAAAAGAACATAAAATATAATATAATACTTTGTAACTGTACTTTTTAAATTACTTTTTAACCTTGTAATTTTTTTTTTCCGTTTGTTTCTCGTTAAACTATACTCTTAACCATCCTGATAACTCATACAACAAAAGATTCATCATCAGTTCCTATATCATCAAGGATTGACCCAACATCATGGGTCATCATTTGTTTAGATAATACTGAGCCTGGGGTAGTTATATTTTCTTCAAGATTCTTTGGTTTGGTCAAACTGTGATCACTTAACATTTCTTTTAAATCACTAACTTTAGGAGGTTGATGTTTGTTGTTTGAGGTAATGGAAACATTAGAATGATCATTAGTGGTTATTGTGACATTATAAGATAAAGTCCCATTCATGGAACTATTATTCAAGATTCCATTACCATTTGATGCACCATGTTTCATTAAACCTGAATGAATCGATGCAATATCACCAACGGTTCCCAAACCTAAAGTTTGCTTAGTATCATGAGTGCCATTGATTGAATCATAACTATCTATTGTGATGTTTCCATTTGTCAAGTGAGTTCCATTTTCATTAACAACACCACCACCATTGTAATGATCATTTGATTCTGTATTTCCGTCAATGTTAAGTAAATCATCTTTTAAAACATTAAGTACTAGAGGTTTCAGAACGTTTAACCAAAATGACAAAAATTCATTTCCTGATATGTAAGATTGAAAATCATCTTTCGTAACAGAAATATTCTTTTCATTCTCAATATTGATATTATTGAGAAGTTTAATCCAAATGTCTTTAGATATCTTGAATCCAATATCATCCAAAGTATTAGAATGAAGTGAAGATTTTGATGAATATCCATGTAATTTTTCACTATATTTATCATCAATTGATTCCAATGAATTTTTTAAAACAGAATATCCAAAAGTACTTTTAACTTTTTCACTAATAGAAAATTCTCTATCAGTATTGTCATTGCATATTTGCCAATGGAAGAAAAATGGTATAAAATTGTTTAAGAAATTGATTCCAAGCTTAGAAATCATGATATAACTAACGTTTAAAATTTCGTTCACCACATCAAAATCTAAATTTGATTCATCTGATATATGTTGATCAACATATATAAGATAATTGGATAAGAAATTAGTTGATTCAGAAATCAATTGATTAAAGTCAGGATTTAAAAATTTATCACCTGATGAAGTGGACTTATCCATACTAGATTCCACCAATTCATTTTCAAGGAAGTTTTTAAATAATCGGAGATAAGTTAATTGGAAATCCTTAACATTTTCAGCGGTGGATTCAGAATAAAGCTTTATTGAACACTTTGGAGCTAATAAGGCTAAACTTATTTCCCATTGATCCAAACCAACATGAGTTCTACTAATGGTACTAGTTTTATCTTGTAATTGGGTTAAAATATTGAAAACATCAAATAATAACGATTTGATGAAACCAAAAGCATTATCATTCAGACTACTATCATAATCATTGCCAAAAAATTCCAACGTAGAATCAATATGAATAAAAATTTCATGGACAGAATCAGCCACTTGATCGGAATAGTAAATATGGGTAGATAAATTTACAATACATTGTGAGTAAATTTCAGATAACTCAGATAAATCATCATTAGAAAGGGTTGAACACTGATGAATATATAAAGTTTGCTTTAATTGCAAAATACTTTGAATCAAATCAGAAACGGAAAGCCCAATCATATTAACGTTTGATGATAAAAGACATAAAATACTTCGAGAATAATGTTTTTGTAAAGGAACTTTTACTTTTTCCGATTTGGATAATTTACTTAAATCAGACACTAATGTTCTTAAAGCAATAAATCTTAATTGCACAGGAATCCAGGAAGTACATAGCTGTAAAAATTTACCACACCAATCATCGGAGGCTTTACTATTAAAAGTATGCTTTATTACAATTTGAGCACTGTCAGTAATTTGATTGGTTAAAGTGGTGTCGAAATATGATTGTAAACCAGATAATGATGATTGTTTTAAATCCTCAGAACTAACTACATCATTAGCCAAGTCCTCATCAATGACTTTTTGCTTTTGAATAGTTCTTGCCAGTACAACTTTAGATAATTTATGATTATCATCATTAAATGAAGTGACAGAAAATAAAGCATTATCACCATCAAAATCTTGTAGACATTCAATAAGAATTGGAATACATAAATTCAAAAACCGTCTACAGTAATCATTACTGTGTCCTAAACAAGAGGATATTTTTTGACAAGCAAGTAATGATATCAATTTCCATTCATTAGCATTAGGATTATTCTTTGCGTTCAGAATACCCCCCTTAATAATGCCTTCTGAAACATTTGTAAATGTATCAACAAAACGTTTATCACCAACAAATAGCTCACCATCCAAGTGTTTACAGAGGGTAGCATAAGTATCCAAAACACATTTGGCCAATGATATATCATTAAACTTGAGACCCAATTGTAATATAGTACATACTTCTAGGGCAAACACATTCAAATTCTCTTTACATTTTTCAATCAAAGAAGCGACAATAATTAGTGTGACTTGAAGGTTATTGGTTTTACTTTTATTAGCATCGGAGATTGACTTCTTAACCAAAAATGTACTAACTTTTTCCAACTTAACTCTTCTAGTAGAAGCATAGTACAATAAATAACTGAGCTCTGAAGAATTTGGTTTCTTTTCCACTCCTTTACCCGGTGGATAACATTGAAGAATCAATTTTTGGTGCTTTGAATGAAATAATTTTGAACCAACCATACTTCGTTAGCAACCTTTGTTATCAATATTACTTTTGTAAGCAGCTACAAAAACCCCTACTCAAAGAACGTATGTATCACCTCAGTAAACAAGTAATAACACCAAACGTTCCCAATTGGTGTCTTTAATAGTCAAATAGTTGAGGTTTGTGAAATCGACTTGTGAAAATGGAGGAGATTTTATGTGCGAAACAATCGTCATATGAATTTCTTGTGAAGATTTGAAATTGTTCATTGCAAATAAAAGACTATAAAGTGTACAGATTTTTTTCACTCCCCATAGTATAACTTTAGTATGGCTCCAATATACGTCAAAGGAGGAGTATGGACCAATATTGAAGATGAGATTCTTAAGGCAGCAGTGTCGAAGTATGGGGTTAATCAATGGTCTCGGGTGGCATCGCTTTTGACCAAGAAAAATGCCAAACAGGCCAAAGCGAGATGGAATGAATGGTTGAATCCTACTATAGATAAATCAGCTTGGACAAGAGAAGAAGATGAGAAGTTACTTAATTTGGCGAAATTGTTGCCGAATCAATGGCGAAGTATAGCTCCTATAATGGGAAGAACGGCTACTCATTGCGTGGAAAGGTACCAGAAGTTATTAGATGAAGATGAAGATGGTGAAGAAGATGGTGGAGATAAAAGTAAAGATTTAAAATTTGGTGGTGCTGGAATTGAAGCGCTACCAGCGGCAGGAGCTACATCTACTGGAACCATAGGGGACCTCAATCTAGATCCTGAAAGTAAACCAGCTATGCCTGATGGTGAGGAACTAGAAGATGATGATAAGGAAATGTTGTATGAGGCTAGAGCTCGATTAGCTAATACAAAAGGGAAAAAGGCTAAAAGAAGAGATAGAGAGAGAATGTTGGAAGAAACAAGGAGGATTTCTCTTTTACAGAAAAGACGGGAATTGAAAGCTGCAGGAATTAATATAAGTCTTGTTTCCAAGAATAGACAAAAGAGAAAAGAGTTTGATTATAATGCTGATATTCCTCATGAGCTAAGACCTCCGGTAGGCATGAATGATATTTCTGGGGAAGAAGCACTGAATACAAATGAATTACTTAATTTCAATAAAGAAGTAAGAACCAAAGGACTTGAGCTTAAAGATAAAAAATCCAAGAAACTGCCTAAAACTGACAAGAAAAAGAAAAATGATCAAAGAGTTACAGATGATATGGAACTCGATAAACCAAATAAAAGACAGAAATTGGAAATGCCAGAAGTTCAAGAGACTAACAAGTCAAGGCACATATATGAGGATAACAACTTGAGTGGTATATTTACCACCGAACAAGAGAAAACTACAGATGTTGATGATATAGATAAGAGGATTGCCTCGTCAACCAAGGAGATAAAGCTGAGAAAAGCAGTAAAGTCAAGTTTAATTCAAGATGATGAGCTGGTCCCAGGGTTTGAAGTAGATATGACAACAAAAATCAATACCGGGAATAAACCACAAAATCCCAAAGATATAAGAGAGTTATTGAGGACTAGCTTTGGACAATTACCTTCTCCTAGAAATGAGTATGATATTTTACCCAATATAAGTGAGGAAGGTGATACTAGAGACTCCACATTGACGAAAAAGACTAACATGGCCCATGAAGGGGAAAGGATACAACAATTAGAGCTTTTGAAGCAGGTGGAAACTGAAAAAGCCAAGTTGAGAAGATCTCAAGTTGTTAAAAGAGATTTGTGGATTCCAAACCCCAAATTACTAAAGGATATACATGACAATACCATTGGTCTTGATAGGGAAATAGCCCTAGAGATGGCAGCCTTGATTAAATCTGACTATAAAAAGTACGTGGACAATGAATACGAGGGAGAGTTTATAGACGATTTGGATGAAGACAATTACAACACAACTCAAGCCCTTATTGAGGATGAAGTTAAAACCACAAATTCATCAAATTCATCAACTATTCCTGAAATGCATTATACTTTGCCGCGGTCCAAGGAAGTTTCTGAGACCATAGAAGCTGAAATCAGTCACATTAAAGCACGAAACAGCAGCCTCAAGACTCAATTAATCACATCATCAAGAACTGAGGATTTTCAACTTGTCATAGCCCAAAAATCAGCTAATATCAAACAAATGACTGAAGCTCTTGGCAATGCCAATATTGAATTAAGCATATGTACTAAAGCATTAAAAGAAGAGAACCAAGTAATGGCTACACGAGCAGACACCATGAATAGCTTTATTAATAGTTTAGTGGAACAGGAAAAAGCCCTTGAGGAAAAATTGAGGAATAAAATGGTGTCATAATTGTGTTGCTTTAACTATATATAGAAATTTAATGATATAACGAATTCGCGGACTTTTTGTAGACTCGTTTCACGTTTAAAGACTGCAATAACCACTAATAAAGAGTCAATTGATAAACGATAAAACAGGGCAGTAACATGGCCAGTAACTTTCTATATATTCCATTCAAAAGGACTAAGAATGTATCATTAGCTGATGAGTTGAAACAAGTTATTAAGAAAGATTATTTCCAATCGCCTAGTATATTTGAAAATGACTTACAACAATTACATAAGTTAAGAAAGAAGATAACTAAATTACAAGATGAACAAGTTGATAAAGGAACAGAGATTATAGTGAAACATTACTACATTCAATTAGTGAATCTCACCAGGAAATTTGCTGATGAGGTCTTAGAATTTCAATGGTATAGTACCCTTGGGTATAAGCCTAGTGGTCCTTATAGACTACGGTCACTTACTTTTGAACAGTTTAATATTATATATCAACTTGGGAGTTTATACTCTCAACTTGTTATAAAAGAATCTAGCTATAGTGATGATGGGCTTAGAAAAGCATGTAATTATCTCCAGTTATCTGCTGGATGTTATCAATTTTTAATTGATCAAATTGAACAATCAAATCATAAATATTCTCAAGACTTTTCCTTTGAAACTTTACAACATTTAAAATATCTCATGTTAGCTCAAGCTCAGGAGTCCATTTGGTTAAAAGCAGTTAATTCCGAGATGAAAAATTCTGCCATTTCAAAGCTATCTATTGAAACATCAAATCTTTATTATCGAGCATATGAAAATGGTAGCAAATCTGATTTTATTAAATTAGAAATTATGAATCACACTTTAGTCAAGAATTATCATTTTAAAGCTGCTGCTCATTATAGAGCATCAATAATGGCTCTTGATGATTTAAAGTATGGTGAACAAATTGCTCATTTACGAGTGGCTCAAGCAGCTTATGAACAAGGACTTAAACACAAAAGATACGTAAAAGAAATTGTTCTAGAGGATCTAAATGGATTGGGATCAATGATAGCCACCACTTTAAGAGCCGCTGAAAAAGAAAATGATTTGATTTACCTTAAACCGGTTCCTGATAAAAAGGATTTGACACCTTTAACTGGAGCTTTGATGGTAAATCCAATAACCATGACAGAATTTGAAGAACCACTTACAAGTGATAGATTATTATTTAACGAACTACTACCATATTTAATTGTTCAAGTTGCTATGGCTTATAGAGAAAGACAAGATAGTTTTATACTAAAAACCATTCTAGAACCATTACAATCCTTAAATACAATGATGAATCATTTTTTAACTGAAAGACATCTACCAGCCACCATAGATTCAATACAGAAACCAGAAAATATACCTGAATCCATTATTAATCATTCAAAAGACATTATTACATTTGGAGGAATAGATATGATTGAAAATTCTTACGATAAGATTCTTCAATTATCCTCTGACTGTAGAGATATTTATGAAGGGTGCCATCAGCGATTAACTATAGAAGGGGAAGAGGATGATTTATTTAGAGATAAGTTTGGTACGAAATGGACAAGAACTAAATCTAATGAAGCAGCTCAAGAGTTGTGGATAAAAGTTAATAGTATGGAAGAATATCTAGGACAAGCAGACCAAGCAGATGACATTATATTAACCAACTACCATGACATTAAGGAATACCTTGAATTATACAGTGGAGGATTTGAATCATTGAAAGAGTTTATCCCCAGTTCAACATATATGGACTTAAGTAAAGAAGTATCTTGGATAGTAAGTGATATGAGAGAAGCTATAAATGAAACTAATGAATTAGAAGACTCTCGTAAACAGTTCTTGCATAGATTGGAAATGAAAAGTAAGGATAATAACATACTTCCGAAGTTAATTGAGGAATACAAGACAAGACAAAATGAAATCTCAGAAATTGATGAAGCTAGCTTTGAGATGGTTTATAGTCAACATATGAAGATGTTTAATGAAGATTTAGTATTTGTGGAGGAACTGAAAAACAAACAAATAATATTGGAAAATAAAATCAATGAATTGAATAATACCTTTAATGAAAAGTTTCCTAATGATAAAGGTGATGGTTCACAATCAGAAAGAAAAGAGACATTACAATTCTTAGAGGATGTTTATTCTCAATATTTGCAATTAATCACCAATTTAAATGAAGCAGCCAAGTTTTATAATGACTTTTTAACCAGAGGTAATTCTGTCATTACAATATGTGATGATTTTGTGGCTAAAAGAAGAGAAGAAGCTAGTTCCTTTGAACAAGAGTTTATGAAACAATTGGCTGCTACAGACAATCCTCCTCCCGTAAGAGTAATTACACCTATTCCTGTGGTTCCATCACCAAGACCAAAACCGGAAAAGGATAATAACATATCTAATAAGTCAGAAAACCACCCCAGTAACGAATTAGATCAATTGCAACAACAGTTCCGTCAAACATCTATTAAAAAACCTATACCTAAATCACGTTTAAGACAATAAATTATAAGACAATAAATAGTAACCCAAATTCGCGATGAGGTTCATGTCTTTTATGTATGTTTAGATACCTTAAATATATAATGAACTCGGTAATTATGAAGCCTAAACCGAATATAATAACAATAGTAGGAACCACAGGAGTGGGGAAATCACAAGTAAGTTACATTTAATTCTTAATAATCATTTTGATGTTGTTACTAACGCCAGTTTAGTTTAGTATTGATCTTGCCAAAGCTGTCAATGGAGAAATCATCAATGCTGATTCCATGCAAATATACAAAGGACTAGAGGTGATAACTAATAAGCATCCACATAATGAACGTGAAGGAATACAACATCATGTGATGGACCATATAAACTGGAATGAGGAGTACTATATTCATCGGTTCTCAGAGGAAGCCAATATTGCTATTGATAATATCTTATCAAGAAATAAAGTGCCTATAATAATAGGAGGGACTCATTATTATTTACAGAAACTACTTTTTAGTAATAAGACCATAAGTGATGATACAAAAGATAAAGACGTTACATTTACCCCGGAGCAGACGGACATCTTAAATGGACCAGTGGAGAAGATATTTGAAGTTCTTCATAAAAATGATAACCTAATAGCAGAGAAATTTCATCCTCAAGATAGAAGAAAGTTGAAAAGAGCATTAGAAGTATTTTATACCACAGGTCAAAAGCCATCGGAACTTTATCATGAACAGAAATTAAATGAATTAGAAGATTCCTCATTAAAATATAATACGCTATTATTTTGGGTTTATAGTGAACCAACAATTTTACAGGACCGACTCGCCCAACGAGTTGATAAAATGATGGAAACAGGAGCCATTGATGAAATAAATGACATGTATAAGTTTTATGAATCTTCAGATCCCAAACCTGACTTTACCAGTGGTGTATGGCAAGTAATAGGATTTAAGGAGTTTATTCCATGGTTAAATACAGGGCAAGATAAGGATTTTAAAGAAGGATTAGAAAGAATGAAAATAAGGACCAGACAATATGCTAAATATCAAATTAAATGGATTAAAAAGTTATTATCGGTAGAATTACAGAAAGAATCAAGGTTCAACTTTAAGTATGGAGGAAAATTATATCTCCTAAATGCTAGCGATTTGGATGATTGGGGCATTAATGTAAAAACTAGAGGGATTAATATCGCTAAAAACTTCTTACAACATGGTCCAGGTATAACCGATCCCCAGAAACCCGATGATATACAAGAAGCAATATTCCCCAATGAAAAGGAAATCGCTTCTTTTAATAGTAACAAAAGACTAGACTCCACAAAGAATTGGAAACACTTCAAATGTGATTATTGTAAAGACAAATTGGGTAATAGCTTGATTGCTGTGGGAGAGGATAATTGGCTAATTCACACTAAAAGCCGTAGACATAAGAAGAACGTTCGTGTTCTGATAAACTCGAATAAATCTCAATCAGTAGAACTTTAGAATTAGAGTTTCAGGTGCTTCATTTCTAGTTCCTTTGCATTATCTGAATGGGGTTTGAGTAACCTAATTTGGTATTACCCGTAATTTCACGTATAGACCGATATTAGTTTCATTGTTGATATCGTAGAAATATGATACGGAATTATTGATAAAACACTTTTATTTTATACAACTAAATACATTTGTAATAACATATTCTCTCTGGTTATCAGCTGTCCTCCCTATCGGTGTTATCTATAGTAGTGGTGCCGTAGAAAGCCGTTGAGACGTGCGTCGACCTTAACAATAGGGGTTATATCGAGCCTAGAACTTGCATGAAATCTTGCAGCTGTGGGGAGTGTATATAACTGTGCGGAAATTGTCCGGCTCGAAAAGTGAAAAATTTTTCAAATGAAGACTCCTTTTCTTTTTCTTTTCTTTTCTTTGATACGATTGCTCCCTATTCACTGTACCATTAGATTTAGTTAATGAATAGAGGGGAAAAGGGAGCTAGAGTGATTCGGGATTCATCAGACTTTATGAGAATGAAGATATAATTTTTGTTGTATTTGATGAAGCCGATACAGAGGAAGAGAAATCAAGGGAAATGTTAATGTTGTAGTCGACACATGCACAAATTTTTTTTTTTTTTTTTTATTGTACAAAATCTATAAAGCTATATCTCTAGTTATCATTATCATTAACATGTTGTAATTTATCATTTACCTCATCCAATTTGTAGTTAATTTTTTCCAATTGAACTTTTTTCTGTAAAGCCAAATTATTTAAATCATCTTGAGAACACCAACCAGATTTCATTAACCGATTTTTAGTTAAATTAAAAGTATCTTCAATAGTAGATTTTTCATTGATTAAATAATTATAATAACTTTCAAGATTTTCAACACCCTTTAAGTTTGAAGAATCTAATTTAAAAGTTTCAAAATAATTTTGTTCAATTTTATCAACATTTTCTTTACAAATATTTAAATTTTCGGATAATGTAATTATAGGTGATGATAATGGAGGAGTTGTTGGTGTAATACATTTCATTTTTGATTCGAATAAATTGGTGGAATCATAACTATCATGACTATTGGATTTGAAATGACTATTAATTGGATTTATATGAGGACGTATGCTTTCATTAATTGAATTACTACCACTGGTGATCAGATTAATATTACCAGTAATATTACTTTGACTACTCTTGTAACTATCATGATTAACATCGGAATTTGGAACACTAGTAGGTCCTGTAGATGTAGATGACCCCCCATCATTATTAGTATTGTTATTCATGCTTTTATTATTAAAAGATAATTTTCTAATGGTATTTTTAAAACTTTTTAATCTTTTCAATGGGGAATGATTAGTTGATTGAGTAGAATTATTAGTGGAGTTGGAAACACTGGGGAAAACCAGACTATTTTCTAAATTTATACTTGGGGAATTTATATCATAAGTAGAAAATGATGTATTATTATGATTGAAAAATGAATGCTGGGTACTACTTATTTCATCTTCATCCATATTGGCATCAACTTCAATAGTATCTTTATCTTTGGAAGATTCTATAGAATAATCCGATACTGGAGTACTAGGATTAGTTATTAAAGCACTTATTCTCTTATTGGTGGTGTCATTGGAAGTCCCCAATCCTGATCTATTATCATCATCATCCAAGTTTTCATTCGGTAATGGAGGCAATAACACTTCAATATCCATTGGTTGACGATTTATCATATCCATTGACTGTTGGTTTTCTTGTAGATGACTCTGGTTAATCTTTTCTTCTAGGACAATACCTAGCCCATTATAATCAGACATATTTTGTTAGTAATTAATACTATGTCTATGTTCAAAAGTGGGCGTTAAAAATGTGATATATATATCAAAATGGACAAACTCGGTAGTTAAGCAAAAAATATCTGTTGTCGATGAGTACACAATAAATATCAAAAGACAAACGGAAAAACCAAAAGAAAAAAAAAAGTATTCTATAATAAACCAGTTGAATCTATAAATTTATGAAAAAATTTGAAACCACTTTGTACTTGGAATTTAGTTTGACTATATATATCTTAGCGGAAATAAATGAATCT
>JAJMEC010000001.1:475050-511880 GCA_030573955.1 Yamadazyma triangularis
AAAAAAAAAAAAAAAAAAAAAAAAAAAAAAAAAAAAAAAAAAAAAAAAAAAAAAAAAAAAAAAAAAAAAAAAAAAAAAAAAAAAAAAAAAAAAAAAAAAAAAAAAAAAAAAAAAAAAAAAAAAAAAAAAAAAAAAAAAAAAATAAAATAAAATAAAAAAAGAAAGTACTACATGCACGATTTCCATTATTTGAAATACAAAATATTACAAAAATACACTTGAGGACGCCCAAAGGGGATTAGAATTAGTGGGATTAAGTTACGTCTACCTGGAGATCCCCCACAGAAATAGCTTAACTATGATGATATAACCTTAAACTATTACACGTAAGTCAAATGGGTTTAAGCTTTATAAAAGAGAAAAGAGCATCAACGAAGACTCAGCGCACAATTGCTAATTTGGTGAATCTAGAAGAGCATAATATATCCCATCGCGCACTTGACTATCTACCGGATACAGATTGTTAGGAGGTTAACATCACTACAAATAGTCACAGGGAGGTTGAACTTCCATATTTGTTATTAACCGAATTCGAAAATATTTTAAGACAAATAAACATTAGCAATCCGACGATCAATTGGATTTGTGCCCTTATGTGGTTGTACTCTTTAGGTTTCGGCAATTTGGGGGATTTTTTTTTTTTCAGTGGTGGCACGACCCTCCGCATATATCCATTTCCTCAGTGGTGTTAATCTGTGGCGAGAGATTGGTGGAATCTGAGTCTAGAATTGACGGTCGTGCAACCGCATTGAAGATATATAACATAAAAAGTTTCATTGGCCACAACAGATTGGGGCCTAGAAATATGTACAGGTGATCTTTGTGGATGCAACCCCCTTTAACCTATAGTGCCTTTTGGTTTAGGGCTTGATTCTGAATAAAAAATATCTCTCGACATACTTATGTGGTCTTTGTCTCCTATTTAGGAACTATCGCAGTGTAAAGGACATTATGATTTTGCCGATTATGGTTATGGAATGAGGATTCTCTCAATTTGATTGATGTTCTTTGATTGATTCTTTGATTGGTTCTTTGATTGATGTTCTCTGATTGATGTTCTCTGATTGATGTTGAATGATATTCTTTGATTGTCTCATAGATAAGCTTGAGTGAAATTGGACCTGAAATAGAATTGTTTGTTCCATACAATTGTCTGTTCCGTAGAATGGTCTGATACTGGTCTAGTTTTACGTTAGGGGTTATAATCATGCACTGACACTAAAGTGGCATTTCATATTATTGATAATATCGATTGCGACAAAGTAATAACCCCTTTTCTGATTACTATGTTTTAATTGCCATAATTTAATGAGATTATTCTCGTCAATTATCGGCTTTCTTTACATTCCAACTAAACATTCCCTAAATCTATATATTTGCCGCAATTACATTATCGGTATTTGATTTGCAGCTTTAAAAAGTTCCAGTAGTTTTTTCGTATTGGATCATATTTTTCTATTAAAAGATTGTATAATTCAATTGATTTTCCATTATTGTAGATTCTAGCCAAAACCTCTAAAGCTATGGATGATTGAATTAATTCTATAGCCTCAGAATTATTAACGTTGGCAAATTCCAAACAAAATGGTTCCAATTGAGTTATGGGTAATTGGAATTTATTATATATACCTAACAAATAATTCCAACTGGATTCATTTTGGGGACATTGTTGTATTGAGGACTTGACATATTCAATTTCTACATTTAATTCCTCGGTATTAACTTGCTTATTGTTACCAAACTTTAAAAAAAATCTATGACACCAAGCACTGTTGTTTCGTAAATCAAGTTTCAAACATTGATCTATGAATTCATTCTCTCTTTCATCATCAAACAAGTCAAATTTTTCGATTAACCATTTCCTATATGACCAAACATGATGGTTTTTAGCATCTTCTTCCAACATGGCATTTAAAATCGGGTACTCTCTGTGGGGGTCAAATCGTTGTCTACCATCTTCTGTGTTTAAGATATTGGTGATTATCAATTGTCTATAGTTCCAGATCTGGTAATTCTTTTCATTTTCTAATGCAATGGTTTCACACCAATCCAATTCTTCAAACAAGTTTCTTTTAAGCCTCGTGATTATGTTATACCTATATATCCATATAGTGTAATGAGATGCCAATAAATCTAACCCAGCTTCAGTTATAGCCAATGCTCGTTCACTGTACTCTTGAGCCTTCATCAACGCCAATAATTTCCCCATAATACTTTTGTATTCATCGTCATACAATATCTGACATAATTGTGGTTGTTCTTCATTGATTTTCACCGGGTCAATATCATCATAACTGAATGACTCCATGATTCCTAATGAATTGGGTGATTTAGTCCCGGTTTTTATACCGCGAAGAGGGTTTTTGTGAAAATTACCCGATCAAGGGATTTCAATGGTATGATTGGGAAGGATAAAGATCTAGTACTATCGACTTTTATAGGCTGCAGTATTGTTTATTTTGTGCTAGGAGTGTTATTACCCAATTCTAAAATCCCCTTATTAGTTGTTGTGTATATTGTCTGCAGTATGTTACCTCGTTTACGAAGCTTACAGGCGTTGGTTAATGGATTTAAGTTCAAAGTATCAGCTCCAGTTTCTTATTCCCAAGAAGGGGGGAAGTTTTCTGAACTTTCTCTGACAGCTAGATATGAAATAGTTTCAGCTATAAATTCAATGGAATCATATAAAACTAATTCTAAGAAGTATAACGATAGACGTAAGAAGCTATTCAAGTATATGACGTGGAGACAACAAAAGCTATGTAACGATGTTGGATACTTGGATAAGTTAGATCAGATTGATAGTCAAATCAATGCAAACCAGGAAGTGTTTAACAAGATTATTCAACATACAGTTGATGATTTTGGTATTAAATATTCTGATATTACTAGTGTAAGTGAAAGTAATGATAACTTGTTTAAGGTTACTGAGGTGCTTAACCATTACTTAAGAGACTGGAACCATGATATAAAGGAAATTTCTCCTATAATTGATTATATTTCTACACAGTTATCCAAAGTGGTACCTGAGAATGAGAAATCCAATACTTGTATCATAGTACCGGGATCAGGGTTGGGACGGCTTGCGCATGAATTAGCTTTATTGGGGTACGGTAGAGTCTGTGGAGTGGAATTGAGTGGATTAATGTACTTATGTAATCGATTTATTTACTCCGATCTGGCTCAAGGAGATCTGATTTATCCATATATTCACAACTGTTCCAATTTTGATAATACCATTGATCAGTTTCGGTCTTGTGACTTAAACGGTACAACGAAACCAGAGAATTTAGAAATTTATCTTGAAGATTTTGGTTTCTTTCAAATTCCTGATAATTTTAAGAATGTCGTTGTAGTGTCTGCATTTTTCATTGACACTGCAGAAAATATTGTCGATTACATTGATTCCATAACTGCATTAACTATACCCAAATCCAAAAACAAAGTCGCCAATGGTTACTGGATTAATATAGGTCCCTTAAAGTACGGAACGGCTCCTCAGGTAGAATTGAATGCTCATGAGCTTTGTAAGCTCAGACATAAAATGGGATGGAATGATATTAATACCGTTAACACTTTAGAAACTCCACTTCCAAATGAACCTAAAGGATTACACGGATACATCACTGATACTTCAAGTTTCTGGCAAGGTTATTATGGACTCACAGGATGGTTATCACAGAGAAAGGAGAATTCAAGAAACAAGGAAAATCCTTGAGAAATGCATTATATATTTCTGTAAATATTATGATATTAATCTTTGGTTATATCAGAACCTTTGTTAATTTGTAATTTCTTATCCAGACCTCCACTAACAATACCAATTTCACGATCCCAACATACATCAAATATCTTTGTTTGAGAAGATTTGGACTCTTCTCTAGTGATTGTATATAATGGTTGTACTGACCTTATATCCCATACTTTAACCATTCCATCATGGGAACAAGAAGCAAAAAGATTATCGTTTTTAGGGTCAGCACTTAATCCTACAACAAAGTTATCATGACCAACTAATCTAGCGGAATCAACTTGATTGGTGGAAGTATTGGTGATTCTAGGATCATGAAGGTTTATATGACGAGCCGAAGAACCAGTTACAATAAGGTTCTTGGTAGGAACTTGTAATAATGATAATAATGAAAACCCAGTTGTTCTGGTATCAACACATTTAGAAGTCACCAAGTCCCAGGTTTTTATAGTGTGGTCTTGTGAAACGGAATACCCTACAGTATTATCATTTAAATCAAAGGCCACATCTTCCACTGGTTGTTTGTGACCTTGTAATACCGATAAGGGAGACCGACGTCTAATGGTTGAATCCTGTACGGCCAATTTCTTTCTCTTTTTCGATGCTGAAGATAAAGTATTCGAATCATATTCCATAGGTTGAATACTGTTCATTTGTTTATGATTAGTAGACCAGAAACATATATCATTATCATATCCAGCAGACAAGATTCGATTAGTTTTAGGTTCCACTGATAATGAGGCTACAGGAGCCTTATGACCTTCTAAAATGGCTATAGTGGTACCTTCTTCAGGATCATCGTCATCTTCATCTTCTTCTGTAGGCATAGAAGCTTCTTTGTTTTTCCATAACCGAAGTTGTCTATCATTACCACTACTGACTAATCGTGAAGGACTTATCCATTTCACTGATTTAATAGCCCCTGAATGACCAGAAAATTGTTTCTCTATACTTCCTGACATGTTGTAAATTCTAACAATACCATCGTAGGATCCTGACAAAATCTTAGGTTGCAGTATGTTAAGATTGGAAGAAGTAACCAGACGACTGGTTTTGTTAATACTATCAATGGAAGAAATCCAATCATCATTATCAAACGAAGCCAAGAATGATGGAGGTAAGACGGATCTAGTATACTCTAAAGTAAGTAAATGTTCATGGGACATACCATTTTTCACCAAATACTCATCAATAGATGTTCTTAACATCTGACCATCAACAAGGAAGTCAAATGGTACTGGTTTGGTTTCTGAACTATCACCATCTTTACCCAATAAATGGTTAACAATTTCCGATAATCCGTATCTTTTTAATGATGTAGGAACATATAATGGAGCCTCAGGAATCTGGAATCCTTCTTCTTCAATGTTTGTGAAGAATTTAATCTTCACTTGAGATTTGTCTTCAGCCATTACAATTGATTTAAAAGATTGAATTTTCAACTGCTCATCGCAGTTAAATTTTTCAGTACGATCGTTCCTGCATAGAGATAACATCACTATTATCAGAGAGTAAAAGTATATTAATATATATGGAGGAACAACAAAAGCTAGGCTATAAGATGATATAATAAGAGAGAATGATTGGGATTGGAATTGGTATTAATAGTTGTTCTAATATTTGATTTACTGTAAAATCTTCAAAACTTCACAGATACATTCAACAGATTAGTCGATCCAAAAGGACGAAGTATGGGGGCAGAAGCTCTCAGAGCTAATTTTCCTAACAAAGATACAGTTTTAACTCCCGTCATGGTACCATTTCTTTTAAAAGATTCAGATTTTGATTTCCTTACTCTGCCAAATTTGGATGCAAGTCTCGATTTCTTAATCTTTGATATTGATGATTTGTTCTTGTACAGATAACTCCCAGGATCTGAAAACCTTCCCTTATGGAAAAAATACCTTAAAGACCGTTTAAACCGTTTCCATTTTCTCTTTCGGGTTATTCTGGGCGGTGGTAAAGATCTCATTGTGGTTGGTATATTAACCACTAATTGTTTGTGATTTTGCAATCGTTTGTGGTCCGCGGAAATGCTTTGTGTCCGACGGAGCATTATCTGAGGTTAGATTCACTAGACATGTTTATTTCATGTAATGAAAACGCATTCTTTTCCTTTTTTTTTTTCTTTTTCTGATTATATTGTCTGTGTTATATATATATATATAATTCTTTTTATATATTGTTTCCCTGTTATATATTACACATTAGTTTATTTGTTCCACTTCATTGTGACTCGTTGAAAAATTAATTAATTTTTTTTTTTCCTCATCTCATCATTTTAGTTTCAATTTATCTTTTCAATTTCAATTTATTCAAAAACTATTCATAATGGTTGATTCAGATGTTCCAGTTGAAGTTTCCAAAGTCTTCGACACCGTTTTAGTGTTGGATTTTGGTTCCCAATATTCTCATTTAATCACTCGTCGTTTAAGAGAATTCAACGTGTATGCCGAAATGTTACCATGTACTCAAAAGATAAGCGAATTAAATTGGACTCCTAAAGGGATTATTTTATCAGGAGGACCATTTTCCGTTTATGAAGAAGGATCTCCTCATGTTGATCACGATGTATTCAAGTTAAATGTACCTATTTTAGGTATCTGTTATGGTATGCAAGAATTAGCTTGGATTAATGGTAAAGGTGTTGGTAGAGGTGATAAGAGAGAATATGGTCCTGCTCAATTAAACGTTGAAGACAAATCATGTTCTTTATTTAAAGATGTAGACCATTCTCAAGTCTGGATGTCTCATGGGGATAAATTACATGCTTTACCAAGTGGTTATAAAGTGGTGGCTACTTCTGAAAACTCACCATATGCTGGTATTGCTCATGAAACTGAATCCATTTTTGGTATTCAATTCCATCCTGAAGTTACTCATACTGCTCAAGGTAAAACTTTATTGAAAAACTTTGCTCTTGATATTTGTAAAGTTCAAGCCAATTGGAGTATGGAAAATTTTGTTGATACTGAAATAGCCAGAATAAGAAAATTAATTGGACCTACTGCTGAAGTTATTGGTGCCGTCTCTGGTGGTGTTGATTCTACTGTAGGAGCCAAAATTTTAAAAGAAGCTATTGGTGATCGTTTCCATGCTATTTATGTTGATAATGGATTAATGAGAAAGGATGAAACCAAGACAGTTTATAAAACTATGACTGAAGGATTAGGTATCAATTTAACTGTTGTTGATGCTACTGAGTTATTTTTAACCAGATTAAGTGGAATCAGTGACCCAGAGAAAAAGAGAAAAATCATTGGTAATACTTTTATTCATGTGTTTGAAGAAGAAGCTACCAAGATTAAACCAGCTTCTGGTCAAGAAATTGAATACTTATTACAAGGAACATTATATCCTGATGTTATTGAATCCATTTCATTCAAGGGTCCTTCTCAAACTATTAAGACTCACCATAATGTAGGAGGATTATTAGATGATATGAAATTGAAATTAATAGAACCTTTAAGAGAACTTTTCAAAGATGAAGTTCGTCATTTGGGTGAATTATTAGGAGTTCCTCATGACTTGGTCTGGAGACATCCATTCCCAGGTCCAGGGTTAGCTATTAGAATCTTAGGAGAAATTACTAGAGAACAATTGAAGATTGCTAGAGAAGCTGATGATATTTTCATTGGAGAAATTAAAAAAGCTGGTATTTATGAAAACATCTCTCAAGCATTTGCTGCTTTATTACCAGTTAAATCAGTTGGAGTTATGGGAGATCAAAGAACCTACGAACAAGTTATTGCTTTAAGAGCCATTGAAACTATTGATTTTATGACTGCTGACTGGTATGTTTTTGAAGCTGCTTTCTTAAAGAAGGTTGCATCAAGAATTGTTAATGAAGTCGATGGTGTTGCTCGGGTTACTTATGATATTACTTCCAAACCTCCAGCCACTGTAGAATGGGAATAAGCCTTTAGAGAGTTTACATAGGTGTCCAAATTAGATGGCATGTTTAGATATTATGTAGTTATAATATTTACATATTTGATGTAGATTATAGATTGTGGATGTTATGTGTGGATGTTGTAGATGACATAATTAGTTATCATGTGTCAATACCACATCTAGTTATCATGTGTCAATACCACATCTACTTACTATCCAACATCATATATGGAAAAACCGCTGTCGTATCACTGATGCCATAAGGACATCATCATCATGACTAACGCTCACTAAGAACTCCTCATCTCGTTTACTATACGATTCACTCCCAATACCAGGCTTTTCATTAGTCTTCATTCTATACCATTGATGAAAAGTAAACTTCTTTTGCTCTTCTTCATCCAAACTCTTATACACAGCTTCCTTTATAGCCCATGATCCTGCCATATATCGTATAATTGAGTCATGATTATGAGTGGCTATATGGTGTTGGAGCATTGGCATTTCATGAGTTTCATTTAATATTCTTTTACAAAGTCGATTAAAAAACGGTGTCAGAACCCCTCCAGCCTTTGTAATCATGTTATCAAACCGGGATATTCTTATAATATCCACTCCCAACCCGAGAGTAGCAGTGACTCTGTTCATTACTCGTGCGCAGTATGAGTCAACATTTTATTTTTCAGTTTAATCACTTTTCACATTACTTTTCACATTAGTTTTTTTTTTTTCACTTTATCACCACAAAATGGCCTCTTCAGTTACTGGTCCTGTGCCTCTCCCTGACTCTAGACATGACTTGTCGACTTATTGGGGAAGAGTAAAACATTGCACCGAAATCTCCGATCCCACAATGCTTTTAAACACTTCTAAAGATATTGAGAGAGCCAAATTGATGATTTGGGAGTATCGTAATGGAGTTCGTTCATCTATGACCCCTGAGCTCTGGAAAGCCAAAAAAGTATTAGATTCTGCTGTTCATCCCGATACCGGAGAAACAGTAATGCTTCCGTTCCGTATGAGTTCTTGTGTGTTATCTAATTTGGTTGTGACTTCAGGTATGTTAACACCCAACTTGGGTACGGCAGGAACATTGTTTTGGCAAATCGCAAACCAATCACTTAATGTGGCTATTAATACTGCCAACGCTAACAAGTCCCATCCACTTACCACGAAACAGATTGCTACAAACTATACTTTGGCGGTGTCAGCCTCGTGTGGGGTGGCATTAGGATTGAATTCTTTAGTACCAA
Organism: Yamadazyma triangularis; assembly: GCA_030573955.1. NCBI lineage: Eukaryota > Fungi > Ascomycota > Pichiomycetes > Serinales > Debaryomycetaceae > Yamadazyma > Yamadazyma triangularis. Next base: position 483,949 of record JAJMEC010000001.1, read on the forward strand.
AATTAAAATCATTACAACCAAATACTCGATTATTATTGGGGAGATTAGTACCTTTTGCCGCCGTTGTTTCTGCCGGTATTGTCAATGTTTTCTTGATGAGAAGTGAAGAGATTAAAAAGGGGATTTCTGTTTATGATAAAGAAGGTAAAGAAATGGGATCTTCTAAGACTGCTGCTATGTATGCTGTAGGGGAAACTGCTGCTAGTAGAGTCATTAATGCTACACCCGTTATGGCAGTACCACCACTTATTTTGGCCCGATTACAAAAGACAAAGTTATTAAAAGGAAAGCCAAAAGCAGTTGAGATTTTAACTAATATTGGGTTAATCTTTGGTACTTCTTTGGTAGTATTACCTTTTGCATTAGCTGTGTTTCCTCAAAGAAGAACATTACCAGTGAGTAGTTTAGAACCTCAATTCCAGGGCTTAAAGGATGCTGAAGGTAAACCTATTACTTCATTAGAGTTTAATAGGGGGATTTAGACTTGTACATTATAGATCACATAAAGGTATATATTATTGATATGATATTTATTATATATTATTTATAGTAATTATATTTATTGTAGTATTTGTGATAATATTTATTCTATAACATAATCTATCTTTATACTAATAATATTTCTATCTTATCTATACTATTACTCACTCTCTTTATATACTTGTACATTTTTACATTACCAAAACTTCCAATTATCAACTTTTGTAATCGATAAACTATCTTCTATTTCTTCTCTGCTCTGATAATTTTCAAATCTCGTTAATGAGAATAATTCATCTTCACCTTGTGAAAAGAGTACACCAACTCCTTTACCTCCTAATGCTGTTTCATAAGAAATAAATCCTTTGTCTTCAAGTTCAGTTATTCCTTTTTTAATAATACTCTCATCTAATTCTTCATTTACTAAAGTAATAGCACATCCACCACCACCAGCTCCTGTCAATTTCGTAGCTCCTAAACCATGATTATCACAAATAATCTTAACTCTTTCCAATGCAGTATGTGAAACCCCCAAGGAAACAAGTAATCCATGATTAATATTGATAAGGTCTTTTAAAGTACGTTTTGTATCATCGCCAAACACTGGTTTTATCATTAATTGATATGCCTGAGTAGCGATATTACCCATAGCTTCTAAAATAGGACTTGTGATAGTAGAATATTCACTATTCAATTTGGAGACATTACCCACTAAATTGGCAGTACTACGAGGAATCTTGGTATTAGTTAAAAGTAACTTCAATGGAGGGAAGTTTCTCATAGTGGTTCTAATAGATGGCTTTACTGGATTAATAACTCTCTGATACATAACAGCACCTCCATGAGTAGCTACGGCATTATCAATTCCTGAAGGATTCCCGTGGAATGTTTTTTCTGCTAAGAGTGACCAGGCATCAATAGCTTCAAGTTCTGGTATTTCTCCACTATTAACTTTATCATTGACATTAAGCTTAGGCGCTGGAATACTTCCACCTAACAATCCTAATCCTGTGGCTAAACATACAGAAGTAGATGCCGAAGAGCCCAACCCTGCACCAATGGGAACAGTAGACCTAACACAAAACGTAGTTCCTGGGGTTTCTTTGAAACACAAATTCACATATAAATACAAAAACGATAAGCACGCCGTGTAATGGAAATCAGATTTACACTCATCTAAAAGAGGACTTAATTTATCAACTATTTCTGGAACCAAGTTTGCTGTCGGTTTAGGTTTCTCTTCTTCATAAGTAACATACTCTTTAAGACTTTCCCAAGGAATATCGTTAATATTCCATGAAAATGATAGATCGATATCTGGGAATTCCAATCGTATAGTATCTTTATCCTTTGAAGGCGTCACTAAAAGATACGCCCTCATACTTAAAGCTGCTGCTATAGCAGGCTTCCCGTAGACGGCAGAATGATCTCCAAACAAGATCACTTTCCCTGGCGAACTAACTATGAAAGGAGACACTGTGTGAGACATAATGATGGTTGTAAAATGTTTTTTTGAACGCGATTTTTCAGTATTTTCAACGTATACGAAGAGAAGAATGTTAGTGTATCTTTATAGTGTACATTTGTAGTGTTCCTTTGTAATGTTCCTTAATATTTTATTCGGTTGTTTATTTATCTCTATACAAGCTCTTTTAATGACCGAATGTCTTCAATGGTATTGTAGACAAACTTTTCAAAAGGAACACCACCGTTATCGATTATTCTCTTTTCATCAATAGAACTAGCAGTTATTCTAGAAGTCAAGAATTTAGGGTGTTTGAGTAAATTATTGATACAATCAACGAAATCTTCTCTTTTAGCCTCGGAATCAATTCCTGGAAGTATTGGCAAATCAATATGATCATTTTGTTCACCACTAACTTTATCAGTCCCCAAATACAGTTGTATATCAAAAGAGATTAACGTTTGGTATAACAATAAGATTTGACCAGTTTCATTAACGGTAGCAGTAGAAATTCTTATGGTGGAAGAATCTTTAGACCAACTGTCAATACAAGTGCTGATTTGTTTTCTGAAAGCATTAAGACCAAAACATATTTCTGGTAAAATACTTGGTCCTAATTGGGCTAATGTTGATAAGAATATAGGTAAGATCCCATTAGTCCAGATTCTGTGATATTGAGGATAAGTAGTAATATTTATATCACCATTTTTAATTGTATTGGAGATTGGACTACTTCTCAATACTGTGAATAAACCTTCATCTATGGCTTTATGAGCAATGGTATCGATTCTCATCAATTCTTGGATGAACATTAAACTAAATTGGGCAAATACATATTCACCTTCAATTTCCAATAAATGGGAGAACAAAAATAGGTTCAATAAGACTTTAATGGTACCATTTTTATCAACAATATTGGTCATTTCATGTTCACTATTTGGAGACAATTTAATCTGAGCAAATATCTTAAGTACTGATAATATCAAGAATGCATCGTCCATTCTCTCTTTCATTTTATCAGATTTATGATCGGGATCAGTTTGGGTGTGATAGACATCGTTTTGAATTTCCACTAGTAAAATTTTAATGGCTTTATTCACCACCATTTCAAATAATTGTCGGAAAATACTGAAATATTCAATCAAGATTTCAGTATCATCTTTAATCATGGCTAAAGCACAATAAATACTTCTTAATAATGGTCTATAATACCCTGTTCCTTTACTGATGTTACTAATGAAATCCATACTATTTGACGATAACAATTCTGAAGCACTCTTAAGTAATTCAAAAGCTTTCCTTGGTTTTAAATCCTTCTTTGCTGAGTTGTATAACGTATACACAATAAAGAATGTCAACTGGATTCGAATATGATAAATATCTTCAAAAAACTCTGCTGGTATACCTTCATTAGAGTTAATTCTTAACAAATGCACACAAAAGTCAAGATATTTTTGATCAATCTTTTCAGGAAATTTACTACAAAAAGATGTTAAAAGAGCTCCAAAGGACTTGGCAACATCGATTTGGGAATTCACATATTGTAATTCAGCAGCTGAAGCTATAATTTTCTCTCTCAACCATGGCCAATCACCAAATTCATGGAAAGCACCATCCATAATAGCCAAATTATAGATGGTTGAAATCCCATAACGATTTCTCTTTACCAAAGAACTTCTGAAATCAGAAATATCATACATTGAGAACTTCTTGTTAAAATCAACCTCCATGCCATCATGTAAATATTTGTGATAGGAATCAATAGTAAAGTAGGAATGAACAATTTGAAAGAAATTATCTGATGATAAAAATGAAACAAGTTTGGCTTTTGTCTCTTGATTTTTGGTGGAGAATAAAAACAATGCTAAAACCTCTGATATTTTCGATATCAATTTCAATTTATAACAAGCACTAATGTAATCATCAATCTTTTTCAATGGCATAGTCATAGGTTTATCAATTCTACGAAGTAATTGATCAACAATTTCCAGATCATGTCCAGTGGTCTTAACAACACTCCATGAATTCATTATTAAGGCTAATGAATCAACCAAATGAAGGGCCACAGCATCAGGTAAATATTCCAAATCTTTAATGTTTTTCTTCAAAACCTTAATTAAAGAATGTGATTGTTCATTATGTTCAGTATCTTTTTCTTTTGTTAAATTGTCAACAATATCACCAACACCTAAAAATAATACTCCAAGACCTTGTTGATTCCCACTCATAACAGCAGATATAAAATCATAAATTGAAACTTTAATACCATAGTTATCAAAATCATCATCCAAATCTACAATTAACGAATTGAGTAACACTTGAGCATTATTTCTTCCTAAATGTGATAAAAGTGATGGTTTAGGTTCTTCAGGCCAGTATCCATTACATAAAGCTGTCATCAAGCTTAATATGTACTTTCTCAATGGTGAATAGTTGGCGTAGGTGTTCACCAAAATGGGTAATTTACTGAATAATGCAGTTTCAAATGCTGATGGAAGATAACTTAATGATGTTCTGATTGATACAATAAATTCTGAGAAAGCAAGAACACTTGTAACCCAATTATTAGCATAGTACATAGTTATATCTCTCAACTCATAATAATTGAAGTTAGAATCCAAAGAATCAATTAATGATAATAAAGGATAAATAGTTCTAGTGAAATCAGATTTAGTAATAAGGAAAGAATCAATTATTAACTTTGCTGAACTTTCAAATGCTTGGGTAGCCTTCAGACCATTAGATTGAACTTGTAATCCGTAAACCATTCTTAAAATATTAGTAAATGTATTTAAGATTAAAGTCCCCATTTCCATCTTTTGGAAAGCATCATTGAATCTACAATGGCTAAAAGTTTCAAACACCAAAATTAAATGATTAATGCATTCTGTCAATACTTTGGACTTTAAATGACGAATAGTAGTATCCTTTAAAGATAAACAATCATGTGCCAAAGCTTCAATAAGCTTTATAAAAACAATTGAAAAGGAAAAATCACCATTAATCATTTCAATTGAGCTGAAAATAGTAGCAACAAACCCTTCTTTACCACCAACTGATAACAAGATTGAGTTCGATAAATAAGTCCAAATTCTATGAGATGCTAAAGGTACAAGATAATAAAGTAAATCAAGAATAGCTTGCGAGATTTGAATATTCCTTGAATGCAAACCTTGTTCTAAGAATCTCAAGGCAATTTCGATGATATCTGAATCTTCAGTGTAGGTAGACATTGCTTTCAATACATACAATGAATCTTCCTTTGAGCAGTCTTTGATTACTTGACTTAACAAGGAGAATAATCTTATGGCTAATTGGACTTTTTCTTCATCGGAAGGATCAAATACATGAGAAAGGTTTTCAATGGTTCTTCCTAAAAATGCAAAACCACTATAATTATATAAAAAGGCAACTAATACTTCATCTTTATTAGATGTTGGTAGTATCTTAGCCCGTGTTCCATCTTTTATCATAAACGAAAGTTTCCTGTTAACTTCATAAGGTGGGAATAAGTCAATAGTTTTGTTCAACCTTACCAATTCGGTATCTTCATCATCTATAATGGTCATTTTAGCAATCTCTGATTTAGGAAACACTGCCATATATGATTTCAATTGCTTCAATTCGTTAAATGCAAATTGTCCATTAATAGAAGCTATGTTTAAAAATGGGATTAATAAGAATGGAAATTTAGCTCTAGTTACAATAAGTGAATCAATAGTAGCAGGATTTTCAAAGAAGTTTTCAACAACAAGACTAGGAGATGATTTGATAACACTGGAAATACTAGAAGAAATTTCTGGTGTCAAAGTAACCAAAGACATGGCCGATTGAACAATAGTGGATAAAATTGCTGAGTTCAAATTATCAAATTTTAATATATCATTGTAAAATTCTAATTCATGGAAAACATTAAGTTGTTGACATTTTTGACCTAAATTGTTGATGGAACGGTCAATCTTATCGGTAGATATATGAGTTGTAAATTGATTATCAGGAGAATCTCTTAATATATAGGACTTTCTTAACAATATAATTGTCCAAGTATACATCAAGATTGCATTTGAATTATGATCATCATTAATTATATTATTAATTTGGTTGAAAACCTTACCGTTGGTCATGTATGAATCAGGACCATCACCACCAAAGCTATTTTCAAGATCAATTAAAGACACGGAAATAACCGTGGCTAAAGCATTAATTAACGAAACGGGTTCCTTTTCATTAATGTAAGGACTTAACCCTAACATAAACTTTGTATCATGCATTAACTTGAACCACAGTTCCATCATCTCTAGAGTAGTATTAGGGTTTTTAACCGACAATTCAATTAAAATCTTCAATAAGCTGATAATGTACAATATGGTTTCGTTGTAATAGATTTCATCGAAAGCTATTGAAATGTCAGTAGTGTAACCTCTGGTTGTCAATAAATTAATAGCCAGTCTAATATTATTAATAACATCTAGACCATACTCTTTGGAGAGAAATAAATCTTTCCCAATATTTTGAACTGTAGAACTGGATGTTCTACTGACTTTATTACTTAATAATTCTAAAGCCACATGTAATACTTCTCTTCTTTCTCTCAAGATTTGACTTCCATATAATAAAAACCTCTCTTCAAGTGAAGCTTTATCTTTATCTTCAGGTAATTTTTTCCTTGATTTTTCAAAATCAACAATTTTTGTCTCTGGAAATTTCTTACATACTTTACAAATAATTCTTAATACTTCCTTCTGATTAAAGTTTAATAATGAACTCAATTTTTCACTATCAGAAATATTACTCTTAGTGATATTGGTATACAAAATACTATGCAAGCTTAATTCTTTGGTTGTTTGTGGAATGGGACTTGAACTCAAATCATACAGAAACGGATTCCCATTATTTAATAAAGATAAATGTAATAATAAAAATTCATCTAACGAATCACCTATGAATTGATTATTGACGTTGTTAATCAACGATAATGCATTGGAAAACGACCATGACTCAGTTGGTTGTACTAACTTGATCTTTGTCAGACCTCTGGATCCAGAAGTCTCAGTCATATTTCACGATCAATGGAATTATTCAATGCTTTGAACCGTGTTTTGGTGAACAAAAATTTTGATGTTTACTTCAAGTTTTTTCATCAATGTCTGCGACTACAGAAAACAGGAAAAGAAGTGCGATTACAATTTTATTGTCTATAAAATGAGGACCTTAATAGGTCCTTTATAATGTATATATTACACAATGGGTCTATGATTAGAAGTAGTAAGACTTGTTAATGTCACCGGGAATTTCGGCGTCAGGTCCTGTAGGTGTAGTCAGTATATCTTTATCATCGAAAGCCGATACATAACCGGGAGACGACAGCACAGTAGTGTTTTTGATAACAGGTAATTTGGGGTGTTGCAGAACATTTTGGTTGATGAGTTTATTCCAACTTTCATGAGTCTCATTTATTGTATTTATGGTTTCTTGTTGATTTTTGTAGTCGCCATTAAAGGCAAATGAGTTCTCAGGTTTCCCATCAGGGAGCTTATAGTTCTTAAACCAGTTTCTGGTGGTTTCTAGTAACGAAGGACAATGTTTAATAATATCTTCAATGTCAGAAAGTTTTTCAGCCAAAGGATCATTGATATTGACCACAATGACCTTCCAATCCAATTCACCATCATCGATTAAGGCCAAAGACCCTAAGACTTTTACCTTTACAATGTCACCAGTGTTAACAATGACATCACTAATATCAACCACATCAAGAGGATCGTTATCTCCATATAAATTTAAGTCCTTATTCTTATAGGTGGCATCTTCCCAAGTTCTAGGTAAGGCACCATAATTATGAATATATCCTTTGTGAGGGAAAACATTCTTGATGAATCTAACTTTACCCTTTTTAGTATCCTGAGTGATGGGGTTCCCCACTATTTGAGTGTTAATCTCAAATTTGGCTTGACTCCACCGAGGAATTTCAACAATCATATTGCAAGTTTTTTCTTTAATATCAAGATCTAATGATACATCATGGAAATAGGATATTATTTTACCATTAACACTGGCATATTTCTTATATCCTTCAGTAAATTTACTCCCTGTATCTACAGAAGTTATACTGGTGGCGGCATTTAAATGATTCTGCGTCATAAAAAGTCTACGTAAAGGTTTATTATTCATTTTCATAAATCCTGGTAACTTTCTGAACATTTTTTTAACCAACGTGACTTTGGTTCCCTTTTATGATATTTTTCTCATCACTTGTGAAATCCGCGGTTTCATTAGCATATGACAGAATAAAATCACTTACCTCCCCACAACTTTAATACCTTATCTTATATTAATGATTATGTAATGAAATTAAAAACAACCTTTTAACCTAAAGAGTTTAGAGATATATATATATAGATATATATATATATATTATACGCGGGAACATTTAATCACATTATTGTCTGGAAAAATCTATTCCGGAGGTGGTCCCGTGTAAGTAAAATCACCCTTTTCATTATATGAAGTGTTTTCATCAGACATATGAATAGACCCTTTAGCGTTTTCAATTTCCACTGCTGATAACCCCATTGGATCTTTAGGTATCCAAATGGTAGGTAATCTTGATGATATCATTGGAGCGTCGTAAGCATGTTTGTCATCGACCCATTCGGCTTCAATGTTATAAGTAGCTGGCAATAATTGCTTTGCGTGTCTGAAGTTTAAGAAAACATCAGGTCTTATGAATTGGACCAAAGAATTTGTTGATTCTAATTTCTTAAAATCTCTATCAGCCATAAGGGGTACTAATGACTCTTCGTCTTGATGCTTGTTCATGTTAATATCAGGACTTAATAAATCTTGTTTGACTTGATCATTGAGGTGCTGTTCTTCTTGGACTATTTCTTGTAATTCTTCACCATGATGTTTTTTCTTATCCAACACTTTGTGTTTGTAATCGGTAGTACCAGTAAATGAAGGGGTTTCAGAAACTCCATCTAAAGGTTTCATAACATCAATAGGTACTTCTTGAACTAATCTATCGAAAGCTTGCTTTAAGGTTAAATGACACAATACAGTAAATCCAATACCAATAGCTTCCAACACAATTGGCCCCCATCCTTTACCTACGGCAAAGATACCTAACAAACAAACTTGTCCAAGGTAAATACCAGTAAAGGTTTGGAATAAAGCTCTTGGATAATGCAATCCTCTATTGTCAGGACCTTCAACAGACACATAAGTTAAAAGATATCCATTGACAACAAAGATCAAGAAGAAAGCAAAAGAGGCAAAGACCAAAATAATTGGAGAAATAATGGAGTATGCCATAGTAATACTAGCCAAATTAGAAAACACTGGGAAAGTAGTTCCCCAGAGCATAGGACCTAATCCTGTGAACCGGTTCCATTTTTTGGTGACAGTATTATCTAATAATTTACCCAATGCATAATACAAAATCAAACCAACAATTTGAAATAAGGAACCACCAGAAATCAAAAGACCTTGGAAAATAATGAAGGAAATGAAGAAATTGGATGATTTGGGTAATCCTTCAGCCAATAATTGCATAGCTGATGTAGGTTCATCGACAATTCTACCCACAGTAGAAGTAGCTGAAGAAGCCAATGTAGTAATTAAAAACACATTAACGACTAAAAATCCAAAAAATACATTTTGAGCAAACATTTCTACTGCTTGTGTCGTAGCATAACCAGCAATAGTCCCCATAGCTCTAATGAAAATTGGTACGAGACTCATTAAAAAGATAATCATAATGGTTGGTAATAACCCGGTAATTAACCCATATAATTGATCAGGTAAATTAGTGATCCATTCTAACCAAGGGAAAGTATCAATTAAATAACTAATGTTGGAGATAACACCAACAAAAGCTACAGGAATAGCCCATAATAAAATCATGGCCACCATAATACCAGCAGCAAACATTCTTCTAACAATTTTTTCCCACCAAAATAATCTTAAATTATTCCAAATAATATCATCAGGTTCAACACCAGTGGCAACAGCTTCCATTCTAAATGGGTTATGGTGAACTGTGGATTGTAATGCTAATTGAGCCATATACTGATTATCAAATTCAACAAATAAAGAATTTTTTGGTTTACCAGTACGGAATCTCTTTTGTAATTTTCTAACTTCTTTATCAACCTTTGGAATTTCTTCAAGACAATATTTAATAGTATCAGTCTTACCACCAAAAAACCCATTAACTTTCATTTTTGGTCTTTTATTTTCTGGAACATAAGCATTAACATCATCAGCAGGTTCAATAGTAATACCTTTTTTATCAGCCTTTAGTTTAGCCTTGTAAGCTTTTGATAATAATTTATGTTCAGCTTTTTCTAAAGTAGAAACCAAATTATCCCGTTCTCTTAACTTGGCAGTTAAACTTCTAATAGTTCTTGAAACATAAATTCTTTTCACTCCATTATATAATTTAAAGAATTGTTTCTCATCAAGTAAATTATCAGGAACACTTTGGAATAAAACTGTTCTTGAACTTAACTTTTTAGCATACTTTGGTGATGATAAAGCAGCACACCGTAAAGAATTAAATAAAAATAATTCCCGATAAATAACAAAAATCGTGGCTCCATAATAAGCCCAACTAACAAACACATGAGCATAATATCTATTTCTATCAGCTACATTAGCAATGGATAATTGATCTAACCCTACATTACCATTACCGCCAACAGCATTAACTGGGAATAATACAATATAAGTCAAAATTCCTCCGAGGAATATACAAGCAAAGATAAACAAATATCTTAAGAAGAAATATCCATCCAATCCCGCATGTTGAATATAAAATGAATGAGGTTTTGTTGCCAACACATACATCCAAGAAAAAGGATCTTTAGGGAGTTCAGGAGGTCGTTTATCTTCAGGAGCAATTTCAAATGATGATCTAGGAGAATAAATTCTCTTGAATTTGATTCTTAATAGAATGAAAAATGTGAAAAATATCCCAAATAACAATAAATTAGCTACTAACGTAGTAATTACTGATTGGGTTGATGTGGTAGATGGTGGAGCTCCCATTTTCTATTATATTCACCAGTACTTTTTTTTTATATATATATAAATATTTTTTTTTATTTTTAACTTCTATTCACAGCTAGCAGAGAGATTAGAGAAACAATTATCTAATCAACTCAATGCCATTAACTAGTTCTGATAGAAAAAAAAAAGGGTGTAATTTACTTTGTAAAGAATTTTTCGGTACAGCATTTTTTTTTTTTTTTTTCAAACTGGGTGATGGAGGGCTACGATAGTGATTATGTAATCAAAACTACGACAGCAAAACAAAGGGTATATAATTACTTGAAACAGGATTTTCCACTCGAAGGGGTGAAATAATTGTGTATAGAACAATAAGGGGAATGGTTACCTTATGTGGTTTCTAAAGAAGGTCAAATAATCAAATCCATAAACTCAGATCTTAAGTTATGGTTTCCGGAGCATTATTGTTCTAATAGCTTAATTTGCTGGAACCTTTCTTGCTGCTTTATTTGTTGTGATTTTTTTCTGCAAGGTGTGCTTCACATTTGGCATATATTCCCAATGCGGAAATAGTAGCAGGGCTGAACCTGTGAGAGAACTCGAGAAAAGTTTCTATTATTAGAGACAAAAGGAGTTAAATGAGGTATATAACTGTTAAGACACGGGGTATCAATGCAGAGAAGGTGTAGGTGTTAATATATATGGTATTTGTATATGATTATGAAAAAGGTGGAGAATGTTGGTTTTAGACGAGAGCCAGACAAAAAGCAACTCACTACTTATGTATGTAATATGTGCAATTTAAGATGATTCGAGGATTCCTGCGGATTTACCATTGCTACTAATTACCACTTCATTTCACCTAATGATACACATTTATGGTTTGCGGTGCAGGTTTTGAATGTGAAGAATCCCAGAATATCATTTGCAATGTAAAGAATGGGTTTATAAAGTTATACTGGCAACTGATAATAACTTCCCTTCCACAACACTATATACCTCTGTTTCGCGGCTTTTTCAGCTATGTTTTGACATTGTGGCCGAGTGGTTAAGGCGACGCACTCGAATTCTTGCTTCGAGTTATGCGTTGGGTTTTACCCGCGCAGGTTCGAATCCTGCTGATGTCGTCATAAGCTTCTTTTTTTTTTTGCTCTTTATTTATCTCATCACTGTTGTTTACATCATACACTATGCCTAAAGTAAAATCAAGTAAACGAGGTGGTAATCCACCTGAAGGATTCTCAACCATAGAACCCGTTCTTAATAAGCTTCTTGAAAGGCTTAAAGAATCCCAACTCAAATCAATGAACTCCAAAGATCAAAAAGAATCACTTTGGAAGATTATTCAATTAAATCACCAAATCTCCCGATATATTTATACCATGCATTATGAACGACAATTAATTGACAAACCATTGTATGAATGGCTTCTAAAACAAAAGTATTGTAATAGTGAATTAATTGCCAAGTGGAAGAAAAAAGGATATGAGAACTTATGTTGTTTGAACTGCATTAAGAGTGCCAATACTAATTATGGTACTACGTGCATTTGTAGAGTACCGAAAGCTACATTAGAAAAGAATAATGATGATCGAGAGGTTCAGTGTATTACTTGTGGTTGTAGAGGTTGTTCAAGCACAGATTAAAGAGAATATTTGTTCCATTAATATACAAAATAATAATACAAAATTTAGAAAGGAAAACACAAGACAATCACTCAAACAAAAGGTTTAAGCTTAAACTAGTATACAAAACATTACAATCAATCATTAAATGGTCCAAACTCATTACTTGTTTTCTTTTTTTAATCATGGTTATCACCTTCTTTTTCCAGAAGTTTAGATAACTTATCATATTTCTTAGAATCAGAAAACAAAACTTTATTACCTTCATTGGCTTGTTTCCGACTATTAGCAGGAGACTCAAAAGCTCTTAAAATCATATCATCATCATCATAAGAATGTAAAGCCGGTTGGCTACTAATCAAAGGAGAATAGTAAAAATCATCCAAATACGAAGGTGAATGCCATAATTTCTTTTGACTTGTTGACGCTTGAGGAGTTTTCAAAATTCTCATTGGTGTTCTTATGTTATTAGCTTTTGGAGTTATACCTGTTTTAGGAGTCTTCATCAAATGAGACCCTATTGAATGAGTAGGAGCATGATTGTTATTACTTGATGATTGTGAATTAATGCCTTGATGATAATTTAAACTTGGCATATGGTGATTAATAGCACCTGATTTATATATTCCACTAGGAGTCAATGGTTCCAATAATGGACCAGTTTCATTAGGTCTTATTGGTGACAATTCCAAATTGGAATTACAACTAAATGATGACGTAAATGTTAAATTCTTCCCTGCCACTGTAGGTTTATTTGGGGAATCAGAAATAACAAATTGAGGAGTATTCATTAAATTTTCATTGCTTATAATTGGAGTGGACATACTTTGCTTGGGCATAGTAGGTCTTAATTCTTTGGATGATTGAGTAAATGGAGCTCCTAAATCAGATCCATAGTCTAAATTATCTTTAACTTCATTAGAATTGGCTCTCATTTTTTGTCTTTTATTTGGTGGTAAGAAATCATCATCATCGTCATCATTATCATGTAAATGTTTGTTGTAACTAGTGGAGATACTAATTTCTGGTTTAGAAAACCCACGAGATCTATCATTATCTTGGTCAGTAATACTTTGATCATTATCATTGGTGATATCATTTTCATTATCTTGATCAGTAAAGCTTTGGTCATAATTTGGGGATGAAGGTAAAGAATTTAAACATCTAGAATCTTGTCTTCCAGCATGAATTTGATCCATTATTTCATGGAAAGAACTCTTTTTATTATTTCTTGATTTTAAAAATTGGTCTTCAAATCCGGATTCGATACACCAATAATGACCTTTACCATCTTTTGATTTATCACCTTTAATAAATGCCTTATTTAAGGATAAATTATGACGAATAGAGTTTTGCCAACCAACATCTTCACGTTTATAATACTTAAAAGTATCAGATATCCACAGATAAATCAGGGCCAACGTCAATCTCTTTTCTGGATGACTTAAAATTGACATTCCAATTAAAGTAGCATAAGAATAAGGTGGTTTATCATTAGAATAAATATCAAAGACTTTCTTATCCTTTTTAGACTTTTTAATCTTCCGTTTCTTATCATCACTAGATTGAGATGAAGTTGATTCACCAAAGGAAGGTTTTGGTGGAGGAGTATGAGATTGAGGACGAGAATGATGATCAAGTAAAGACAGGGAAAATTGATTTTGAGGAGATGAAAAAGCTGGTGATAATAATAAATTTCTATTAACATCATTAATAGAATTAGGTCTTATAGTATTATCATGGAAAGTCTTAACTGGTGTCTCAAAACTTAAACTCTTTTTTCTTGAAGTAACAATACTTTCTGGAGGAGTAGTAATTTTTTGATTCCCATTCTTATTTGGTAATGGGGTATATAAACTATTACTATTATTTATTTGTTGTTCTTGGAGTGGAAGTCTAACATTGGTAAATTTACCATCAAGAGTAGACATCATTTGATCCTTTTTTTTTTCACTTTTCTAAAAGAAACTTGTGGGTATCACTGGATATTTTAAAATACTGGAAACCTTTTTGTTTCAATTTTCTTACAAGTGTGAAGATAATATGAAGATGGGATCAAAGAAAGATAACAAAAAACAAAAAAAAAAAAGAAAACAAAAAATGGAACTAATAGTTTAAAAAGGAACAGGAAATAAAAGTTATTAACTTGATTTGATTTTAGATATAGAACAAAAAAAAAAAAAAGCCAAAGAACTTTTTTTTTATGAATGATATATACTTTATAATATAACAAGTAAAAGGGATTTCTCACACACGCGTAAGTTAAATGTAAAACACCTAAAAGAAATTGCTATCTTATAAGTATTGTTTCAATTTCAATTAGTTACAGGCATAAAATGACAAAAAGAAACGATTCCTAGTATTGTTTTTGGAATCATAACCACGAAAAAGAATCGCGTTTTCCTTTCCAACTTTCGCGACTTGTTGAAATTCGTATCCTTTTAGGTTAAGTGCAGTCATTTATGGAATTATGGCTTTTGAAAGATAAATTGGCGAACCCAATAGTAAAGAACAGGAAAATGGTGTAAAAGTTATTGAACCCTGGATTTTTATTATTGTTGAAAAAGAAGAATTCAGGCGGCTGAAGTTTACGGATTGTCGCACGTCAGTTGTGGCATTGTTTGACCTTTCATTGATAGGGGATATAACCCTTTAGATTAGGGTAAGAGATAACAATACAACAATATAGGCTTTGAAATCAGTAGTAGTTTACTAGTTCTGTCTAGCAACTCTGAAAAGTACGACCATGAGACATGGATTTAGAGGATTATTATTATAATTATCATCATGGTGTAGTCTCTACTTTACGCGTGGATGTCCGCTTGTAAGTAATTTCCAGACTGCGATCGTTCACTATAGTGGCATATTCCATTTTTCATTATTTAATCGGCTTTGTCATTGAGGTTTTACTTTAACCAGGTTTTTGATTATTATTTGCATTTGTCATGGATGATACTATAAGGTCGTTAATTCGGTTTGTGGCTAGAGGGTTCTATTCCAAGTCGTTTATATTGGTTCTTGATGCAGTATTGATCCATTCCGTGTTATCAGAAGATGATTTGATTTACTTATTAGGGATTCAAAGAAAAGAACTTCAAATGTTTTGTAATAAATTAGTGGAGGATCGATTATTATCAACACATATTCAAAAAGAAGAGAATCCTCAACAAAGATTGATTTCCCGAACTTATTATTATATCCATATCACTGAAGCTATTGATTCCATCAAATGGAAAGTTCATTCCCTTGTGAATAATATAAAACAAGAAATGACACATTATGGGAATCCTCAAGGGTATATATGTCCTCGATGTAAGAAAAAGTTCAGTCAATTAGACGCTATATCACTTTTAAGTGATGATAAGACCCAATTTGTGTGTGATAATTGTACCGGGTCATTAATCGAAGATGATTCAAGTCAACAAGCATCAATTAAACAAGCCAATTTAGAAAAATTAATGATTCAAATTGATCCCATTATTGCATTTTTGAAAAAGATTGATGATTCTCATATCGATGATAATACATTTGAATCAGCATTAGTCAAATCCATTCCGGCTCAAACAACTAGTTCTGGTTATTATTCATTGAACAATAAATCATCAGGAAAATCTAGAATTAGCACTCCTAATGCCAACTTGGCTAATAAGAATCAAGCTACTTTACATGTATCTATTTCTGCCACTGATGAACATGATGATAAAGAACAACAAGAAAAAGAAGAAAAAAGACAAAAACTTCAACAAAACGCTTTACCTTCGTGGCATTCTGCTAGTACTGTTGGTCATGATAATAACTCCATTAAATTAGAAGATGCTAATAGTGCTATAAAATCAGAAAATGATAATTCAATGGAATCTACCCCTGAAATTAAAGAAGAACCTGAAGAGTCTAAGCCTATTATAAACAATAATAATAATACTAATAATAATACAAATGATAATGATTTGAAAGATAAAGAAGCTCAAGATGCTTTAGCAGCCTATTATGCTCAATTGGCTGAACGTGAAGCTGATGATGATGACAATGATGACGATGATGATGATGACGATGATTTAGATGAAGATAATTTTGAAGATATCTAATTGTTAAAGATATATAATTGTTGAAGATATCTAATTGTTGTCATCACAAACTTGTGTAAATATTTTATATATCAAAAAACAATATAAAAAGCATTTCTCACCCATTAAATATAACTGATAGTGAAAAATTTTTTAATTCCCCGTATCGCACTTCCATATTAGATATCTTCTCCATAAAAGTTATCATGAGTCAGAAGCAAGATAAGAAAGTATGTTTAATTACTAATGATCTATAGAAGGAAATACTAACCATTTTAGAAAGTTGATCCATTGAAGTCATTTATTGCTGGGGGAACTGCAGGTGCAGTAGAAGGAGTTGTTACTTATCCATTTGAATTTGCAAAGACCAGATTACAATTAATAGATAAATCCAGTAAAGCATCAAGAAATCCTTTAGTACTTATTTATAATGTGGCCAAAACTCAAGGTGTGGGATCACTTTATGTTGGATGTCCAGCATTTATTGTTGGTAATACTGTTAAGGCCTCAGTAAGATTCTTGGGGTTTGATTCTATTAAATCTATGTTAGCTGATAAAGATGGAAGATTATCAGGACCCAGAGGAGTTATAGCTGGACTTGGAGCTGGTTTATTAGAATCAGTAATTGCTGTAACACCATTTGAAGCTATCAAAACTGGTCTTATCGATGATAAACAAACGGCTAAACCTAAATATCAAAATGGTTTAATTCTGGGTTCAACAAAGTTATGTAAGGATTGGGGGATTAGAGGTATATATTCTGGAGTAGTTCCAGTGTCATTAAGACAAGCATCTAATCAAGCTGTTAGATTAGGATCATATAATGCCATTAAAACTATGGTTCAACAAGCTACAAACACTCCTCATAACACACCTTTAAGTTCTTCAGCTACTTTTGCTGTTGGATCGATTGCTGGTATAATCACAGTTTATACCACTATGCCTATAGACACGGTTAAAACTAGAATGCAAGCATTAGGTGCTGATAAGCTTTATAGTTCTACTCTTAATTGTTTTATGAAAATCTTTAAGGATGAAGGGTTATCAACATTTTGGAAAGGAGCTACGCCAAGATTAGGAAGATTAGTATTAAGTGGAGGAATTGTATTTACCATATATGAAAAGATGATAATTCTAATGAGTTGAGGAGAAGGAGAAGGAGAAGAAGAAGAAGAAGAAGAAGAAGAAGAGAAAAAAGACATTACAAATAAAAAATAGATATAATTTCTATTTAAAAGTTTTAATCCTATATAATTATATACCACCAATTTTCTAACTTTAATCAACATTAACATTTTCATTACGTAGTAGTCTCATTTGGTCTATTAGGGACCTCCCATTCAACATTACTATTTGATGGAGTATCTGAATCATTAGACACTGAACTTGACGATCTATTAGTATTTGCATTATAAGTATTGTTATTACTTGTAGTATTTGAACCAGGAGGATGTAAAATGGCTCTTTCCATTTGTTTAACTCGGAAATAATCGATTAATCCCTTTAAAATTATCAAAAGACCAAAAGAAATTAAACCATAAGCAAAATAAGGTGCATCTGATTCATCACCAAGAGAAACATTTGATTGAGGTAAATCAGAAGTATATTGATTTAAACCACCATCATTTATAGCAGAAGAAAGATCAATATCAAAATTATTAGGATTTTTGGGTTGGAATTTATCGGGGATCTTATTAGCACTACCAAAATTTGAAGGAATTAAATTATAACCATAAAATATAAAGGTTATACCTAATCCTATTCGGGAACCATGTTTGGCAGCATGAGAAGTATGCAATAAATAACAAAGTAAAAACCCCATGAATTGGAATGCACAAGTAACTAATGCATTCCATACAAAATTAGCAATATTACCAACAGGTAATCCTTCTACAAAAACTTCATCATCATAAATAGGTGAGATAACAGAACTTTCCCAATATTCAGGGGAATTATCTGCAGCTGCTTGTTCATAAGTTGGAGGATTAGTTTCATCAATTTGTTCACCATGAACATCAGGTTTTGCCATTAAATTTCTAAACACTCCATCAGTTCCTTGACCTATGAAACGACCAGGAACATTGGCTTGCATTCTTCCTGTGGATAATCCATTATTTAGTCTTTCATATGTTTGTTTGATAGGGACAAAATGATGGAAAACATTTAACATTCTTTGTCTTTTGGATAATCGTCCTTGATTATTACCTTGATTTTCAAGATCTACATGAGGTTGTGGGGATGAAGAAGATGATGAAACATCCAAATTTTGATTTGATAACCCTTCTTGTTCCTCTTGCTCTTGTTGAGCTTGTTGACGAGTGAAAACTCGCTGTTGACTTGAAGATGTGGCTTGAGATCTTAATGTGTTATGAATATGACGATCGATTTGATCAGCTGTACTATTATCTTGATGATTTGTATTCAATCTGGGATCGGGATTATTCAGTTGATCGTCTGAGTCCAAAGACTCATCATCTCCTAAAGGACTTTCAAATGATTCAAGAAGAATGTCACTATCATTGTTGTCCTTTAAGGCCTTCATTTCTGAAGAAACTTCGGTATCTTTAGGAAGCTGTGATTGTTAGTATTTGTATTCTAAATCAACTCCTTATATTGTTGAATTCTCTGTGTTACATATCCGATATTCTAACCGATACATTACACGTTTTTACTATGTTTTACATACCTTTTTATACTTATTACTCATGGCTTAGCTTTCTTTATAAGCGAGCAGGTTAAGAAAATGATAAAGGGAGGTCGTGTGCGCGCAGTCCCCTATACCTAAGACAATAAGAGAAACCAGAATTACAACACAATTGTAACAGAATTACAACAGAACTGTAACAAAATTGTAACACAATTACAACACAATTACAATATAATTACAATATATTCTTCAACTCATACATTCAACTCATAAATTCAACTCATACATACAAATAACAATCTATTCAATGCTTCTTAAGTTTGTCTTGAGCCTTAACTTTCTTCCTCAAGTTTGAAAACACTTTCAATTGTTTAAAATATTTAGCAATAACTCTTTGAACCAACCATAATGGTAATAACCAGGCAACAAAACTGAGGGTTCTAGCAGCTCCTCCTTTAAAAAGGTTGAATCCTGGATCATTTTTTTGAGTTACCATGTTTACAATACCTCTTGCATACTCCTTGGGACTATCTCTTGTTTTGTGAACTCTTGACATGGAAGCCGAACTGGTCATACTCTCATAGATTCCATCAACATCAAAATGAGACCCCGCCATAGATGAGGCTCTATTACTATCACAAATAGCAGTGTCTACAGCCCCCGTGATTACACTATGAACTTTGACTCCCAAAGGTTTCATTTCCATGTGTAAGGTTTTAGCATACATATCTATAGCCGCTTTAGTGGCATTATAATGAGACACCCAAGACAATGGTACTTTAGCGGCTACAGAACTGGTGAAGATAATACTTCCTTTAGCCGCAATGACATAATCAGCCATGGCTTTTGTCATATTCATATGACCAATAACATTAACTTGAAAGATCTTATCCACCTTATTCTCATCTAAATCAATAGCAGGACTTCCAAAAGATATACCAGCATTATTATATAAAATGTCCAATTTTCCTCCAGTTTCTTTCTTAACCAATTCACTGGCCTTTTTAATATCATTACTATTGGTGATATCACAAACAAAAGTAATAGCTCCATATTGTTTCAATGGTTCCATTTGAAACAGAACTGATTCTGGGGCACAGGCAAATACCTTATATCCCTTTTCAGCAAAAGCTATGGATAATTCATACCCAATTCCTGATGATGCTCCTGTAATCAAAGCGTATTTTTGTTGTGACATTGTCAATTAAAAGAAAAACTATGAAATGTTGTTGGTTTTATATGTTTAAATTATCAGATGATAAATATCTCCCTTTTAACCCAACCATTTAATCGCGGTCAATACACGAAAGGTGGAGTAATCTCATCTGAAAAAGTTACATTTACTCTATATATATATATTACATAGGCAACTTAATCTTGACCAAAAATCGGTTCAGATTAATGTCATTATGATACATTACTCTTTGGTTGGTTATTTCTGGAGTAGGCGGTTTATAGTCTGGATTAGGAACTTGTGATCTATGAACAATAACTTCATTATAACCAAAGATATCAGGAACTCCTAAATCCACTCCACCAGGTAAAACACTTGAAGGTTGAGGGGTTCTACAAGTTTTAGGAGTATCTGATAAATCGGGTAACACGGGACCTCCACGAGCTCCATGGAATGCAGTTCTTCTAGAACTTGATCCTCTTCCTCCTGATGATGATAATGATGTTCCTGCTGTAGATGCCATGACATCTTCATTGAGATTATGTCTTCTTTTACGTCTAGATTCTCTTTCAATCTCTTTATCAAGTCTTTCTACTTCCAATTGAGTTAATTTGACTAATGATGGTGTATAATCGGCTACATTAGTAGGGTTTCTTAAAATGGAAAAATAATCATCCACCATGGATCCAAATGAAGCTCGATAGGCTTCTTGAGACATTAATCGTAATGGTGGTAATAAATGAGATCTGATTTCATCTTCATTGACTGGAGAACCATCAAAACTGTACCCCACTAAAAATAATGATTTATGGAATAATTGGGTTTGTTCTCTAATACTATGAGTTATGGCGGTACCAAATTCCCCGGGTAAATTCATTTCATCGCATAATATTATGGCAAATTCTTCAGGATCATTGTCTTCGAAATTTAAGATATCCCATTCAAATTGATCAGTATATTGAGTGTTATTGATGGTGATATCAATCTTGATGGGGACTCTTAATTCTCCCATGACTTTATCTGGTTTTTTACTATACTCTTTAATTTGTTCCTTAATACTCATTAATATCGTTGGCATATGCTGAGGTCCTATAAACTTGTAGTCTTCAAGAAGAAGCCCCACAAATTGTTCTAATGAAAGTTGATCTTCATTCAAATCCCACAAGAAAGTATCTCTTAACTTAAAACGATCACGTTCTTGATCGAATTCTAATCGAATAGGTACCAAATGTCTATTAGGATTGGCTTGAAGTCTTTTCAATAATTTATCACTTAATTGTCGTTCGGTATATAAGGATTCTGGGATCCGGGAATTCCTTTTCCTTTGATGAGGCAATATTAACTGAGTTCCTGTGTTCGTGATCCCATTACCATAACCTTGATACCCTTCACCCCAAATGCTATTATTATATTGGTTTTTGCTTGACAAAGCTATGGAATTCATTCTTGACTGTTTAATATCATTATAAGATTTAAGGTCTTTTAGTAATTGATCATTCAATTGTTTATTAGATTCCTGTTGCCGCAAGTTCTTAGAATGGAACTTACCTTCTTTGTTCACTATTGACTCATAAAGCTTAACATTAAATGGCACTTCCTTGCCTTCATTTTCAAGCTTTTTAGACCATTCATCATATGACGACAAGTTCTTCAACGGAAGCTTATTAGCTATTTCAGGGGGGACTGGTGGATACTTGGAAGTGGAACTTATTATTGTTGAAGAAGGTAATTTCCCACCAGAAGATGAAGCTCTTGGGGGCATTTGTGGTACACCACCCATACTTCCTGGATGGGGGCCGACCATTGATTTCCCTCCTGTCATAGGTAAAGATGCCGCCGAATTCATAGCCATCATATTAGGATTCATGGGTCCTCCCATTGAACCCCCCATATCATTTGATGGTACTGATGGTCTATTCATATTCATTAAAACTTGACCCTGGTTCCGACCCATTGCTTGAGGTCCTGGTACTTGACCGGCTGTTTGTCCTGGAATCGGTCCTGCAACTTGACCCGGTATATTTCCCGGTATATTTCCCTGTATAGGACCAGGAGTGGGGGCAGAAAATTGGTCTGGTGCCATCCCCATTGGTGCTCCTGGTTGTGAGGGTTGTCTCATTCCTGGAGGCTGTTGAGGCCTCTGCTGTTGCTGCTGAACCATTTGCTGTTGTTGTAGCATCTGCTGTCTCTGCATATAGTTTCTCATCATGGTTTGAAATTGAGGTTGGTTCTTCAAATGTTGTAACTGTTGAGGAGTTAAGTTAGCCAATTGAGGCGGAAGCATGGGGACATTTGGTCGTTGTGGACCCAGCCCCGGCGCCATGTTTTGATTCCCCTGTTTTGCAAATTGTGGAGGTATTCTTCCATTGTTATTATTCTGGTTAAAGTTCATGACCTCGGCACTACTATCAAACTAAAAGATGAGTTTCAATGGTTTGTTTAATAAACATTTCTGGTACGAGAAAGTTTTATGCGAAAAAAGTGCGAAGCAAGTGCGGGTCGTGCGCGGGCCCTATCTACGGCCCCAAAATGACACAAAAAAGCCCCAAAGCTCCAATTACTGCAAAATTCCTAATGTTAAATAATTTACTAATATACACTACTTAGGCATCATAAAATCAAATATAGATGACATGTCAACATACCGCCGACCACAATTGGAGAGATACTTTTGTACTACTTCTTGACTAGTGCCAAATAGTTCCCGGTTTTGTTCGGCTAAGGCATCTAATTGACCCCGAGGAATAGGTGATGGAATGGTAGCTGGATCCACAGTGTAGTCATATAACGATTTAAGTTGCAACAGTTTTGCCTTTTGCACGTCAAATATGGCATCAAAGTAAAGTAATTGATTATATAATGCCTTGTCACTATATTTATATCTCATTACTCCTTTACAACCATGAGCTTTACCTGAACTTCCTAGACACCGTTTACCATACACTGAGATCTGTCGAGTTGTGATTCCACAGGCACCATCATCACATACTACCCAACCACTATAATAGACAGCAAGATGAGTTCTGATAGCAGTTTCAAGTTGGGCATTGATTTGTAATGGGGTAAAAGTATGGTTACATTTAGAGCATACTACTCCATTAAATGTTACTTTATAATCATTTGAGGCTTGAATCCCACCAAACCGAAAGTTAGCTCCACATTTACAACTTAATGATAAATAACTCGATTGTCTAAACCTTTCCGCATCACTAATACTGGATTCTAATGATACTATTTCTCCATTGGCTTCACTATTTTTAACCTTCAATAAGTATTTCTTAGTATCTATTCCTAATGTAGATGCCACTCTAACCATATCAATTCCTTCAATTCTTTCCAAAAGTCTCTCTACTGGGGCAAAGATTTGTTTTTCCAAATAATAATTGGCATCTGGTCTTAATCCTGATGATTTATTCATGACTTCTTGGAATGCTCTAGCTCTATCAGCAGGTGAGGATTGATCTTGTTCTTGATTGGATTCTGTGATTACATAGGTAATTACAGTCCCGGCCTTAACCACTTTACCTTGTTCTCTCATTCTCAATGCTACTTGGACTGGTGGCATGGTTTTACCACCAGGATAATTGGTAGGATCTTTAGATAATCGAGTATTAATCTTATACTTATCAATAGGGATTTCATTATTTCTAATTTTAGTTGACATTTCTTCAAAATAATCATAACATTCTAATAATGCTTGTTCAGGATCTTCTGCTCCCAAAATCTTATTCAATATATAAATTGATATGTCTTTAGATAATTGACAATATTCACGACGTCTCATATCCAACCCTTTAACTTCTAACTTTAACACTTCTTTTCCTGTAGTCTTATCAATGGAGGAATCCATAGCAGCATATTTCTTTTTGGCATGTAATAAAATTCTCTTAAATGCATTATCAATATCAAGTTCTAAAAGCTTATACCTTTCATTGACTTGTACCTTGAATTCATTACCGATTTTGATAGCTTCTTTTAATTCAGTGACCCCGGTATCAATCATAACCGAATCAGTATCACCATAAACCACTCTCAATCCTATAGATTCAGCAAGTTGTCTAGTATCCATCAAAATTTCTCTACCTTTATTGGTAACTAACATAGCCAATGGTTTAGCATAGAATCTAGAATTAGTGTACCCTAAACAACCATACATAGAATTGGCTGTCAATTTCAATGCTTGTTGTTTAATATCAAATTGGGCTTTTTCCACTGGAGTATTACTTGGATCTTTAAGTAACTTTTTCACTTCTCTACGACGAGAAACTAAAGTATTTAATAACTTGGGTAAAACTCCAGCTGATGATTCTGCTTCTGGGAAATTTGGTAAATCTTTACTCTCATCATGAGTTCTATTAAACTTCTCACGATCCACAGTTGTAAAACAAATGTTAAATTCTTGAATAATACTTGGATATAAGGAATTAAAATCCATAACCAATACATAATTCTTATGAAGACCCTTTTCTGGTTCGAAAACTAAACCCCCTTGATATTTGGATTTTTTATTAGACGTGACTTCATCTCCATTAGATTCGACCTGTGGATTGATACTATTCTTATGATATTTATCTTCTTTATCAGGCACAATATATTTATTTTTGTGGAATTCATGAAGTAAAACAAATTCATTTCTTCCTGATCTAGTACCACTTAAAGTATGAGCCCAAGAATTACCTGCCAAATTAGTCAATTGTTTAGATAATGACATGATTTGAATAACAAACCCAATTTCAGCAGTAATCTTACAATTGGTAGCATTTTCTTTTAAAGCCATCATTAAAAATTTGGCATCTTCACTATATCGAGGATTGTTATAATTGATTTCAAGAACACTTTGTTTCTTTTGACAAACCACATCATACATTTCAGGTAAATCCCAAGATTGACATTTTGGTGTCAATGAATGTCCTAATTCATTAGCAATATCACAAAGTAATCTACCATGGAAAATTTCTCTAACGGCTAAATTATTACTGAATCCACCATTACTTTTAGCAAATCTGTCGGGCCAAGTCTTTCTGTTTCTACGACCTAAACTAGACCAATTTGCTACTTTAAGATCATACATTCTATGAACTAAAACGTCCAAAGAAATATTTTCTAATCTATGACCAATGTAAACATCTGGATCTTGATTCTTAATCAAAGCAGCAAAACAATTTAACATTGATTTTTCATTAGGAAATGTTCTTACATTAAGATTTTGTTTCTGAGCCAATTGTGATAATCCTGGTGGTGTAGATACTGAATTAACCGGTCTAACTAATGTTACCATATCATTAGGAGCCCTATTCCCATCAACTGGAGAATCTTGTGGAATATCTCTATACGTACCAATAGATACTGAGGCGACTTCTTGTTTATTATCTTTTTGGTTCATGACTGTTTGTACTGCAATTGACATAAGGGTCAAATCCGGAGTAGGGATCTTTTCTTTAACAGGAGAAATAAATCCTGGAACATCAACTGAAACTTCTACTTGACAATGAGCAATATTTTGAACAGAATTGAAATCAGCATTAGAAATCTCTAACCAACAAGGACCCATAATATTTCTTTGTAATACAAAAGATTCAAAGATATTGGCATTAGCTCCAAAAACATGACTAAAAGTTTCTCCCTCTAAATCAGCAGGTAAAATTATATGTCTATTTTTTGGCGTTTTGTAAGGTAATAAAACCTTCAAGCATTCTGATTCCTTGGGAACCCCTGGTAATTCAAATGCATACTTCATTGTTTCTGGTTTGGCCTTAATATTATTCAAATTATACTTATCGAGTAACAAGGGGACAATTTCTTCATGAATATCCAATGCTGAAACTTCATCTTCGGGATCATCTTGACCTTCTACCTTTCTATATTGTCTGGGTAAGAAATATAATTCTCGACATAATCCATTCACTTGAACAACACCAGATACTAATTTCCCATCATTAGTTTGAACTTTACCAAATATAAGTAAAGAATTATCAACCTCACAATAATCAAGCCAGAACATTTTAAACGAATCTTGGTTATTTTCGTTATGGTTGACAACATTAGATTCCTCTAGCTTTTCAGTGTAGTTTACACTAGGAGAGGAGACATTTCTTATAGGGGAAGATGATTTTACTTCTGGTTTGCTGGCAGTAATTGTAGATGGTTTAGAATCATTAATAGCAGCCGCTTTTGGTCTTCTTGTTACAATTATATCATCATCAGAATCATCATCAAAGTCATCTTGCTTCTGCTCAACAGAAGGTTTTTCTTCGTTCTTTGTTTCCACTGAATCTGTTGTATCATCAATGGATTCTTTAACTTCAGTTTGAATAGGGGATGAAGGTTGATCGTCCATGGCCATAGAATCGGAATTGGACATCATATCATCACTTGAAGGTTTTGGAGTAGATCTTTTGCTAGTAAAACTAAAAGGATTTTTGGAAGGTTTAGAAGGTTTAGATACTGAAGCATTAGTCTTGGGTTTATCAAACATATTAGTCTTTGGTTTTTTATTATTCATGGGAGTATCAAAATCATCAAGAATATCATCAATACTAGTATCAACAGTTTTAGGTTTAGGAGCTGTGGAGGTAAAAGCTTTTGGTTTGAAAAAGTTATTAATCTGAGAAGTTTTAGCCGTTTTAATTGGTTTCTTTTGTTGTCTTTTCCTCTTCTTAGAACCTTCATTATCCTCAACTTCTTCATCCGAGTAATAATTAGGTCTTGTGCTATCATCCCATTCATCCACACCATTATCGACATATCCTTCTCCATCATCATCAACAATGAAATCATCATTCATCATTTGTTTTCTCTTATGAGATCTAAAAGTATCCTCATCGACTTCATCATAAATTTCACCTACTTCAGGTTCTACTTCTTCGTCTGAGATATTAAGACTAGTACCTGCTTTTCTAGCTTCTTTGAGTTGTTTCAATTTATCTTTTCTAGAACTTCGAGACAGATACATGTTAGGTCTTGAATGGAATTAACGATTAAAAAAAAAAATTAATTAATGAAGGGTGATACGCTTTGGCGTCTAATATATAAGACGCGATTCTTATTTTTCTTTTTTTTTTTTTGTTAGCGAGTATAAACGCGTTCTTTATAGGAGGTTGCAAGAGTACGTTTTGGAAATACTGCGAAGTTACCACGAAGTTACGTAGTTGGGGTTACGAAGTTGGGGTTAAATAAGATTTAAATGAAATTGAGTTTAAACAAAATAGAATGATATATGAAAGAAAGAAGATTATAACTCATGAATTTACTCAGTATATAGTTATTTTGTGAAATTGTTATCATTAATTGAATAAGATATTGACTAATTGGTGTTGTAATGATGTAGTAATTTGTTAAGAGTATGTGAGAATGTAGTCTATTTTTCGCAACAATTAGACCTATTAACGATTGTGTATCTAAAAAATAGTTTAAAATGTTGATCCTAGATGATGTAGTTGTTTGATAATGTAGGTGTCTAATAATA
>JAJMEC010000001.1:511980-537481 GCA_030573955.1 Yamadazyma triangularis
TAATGTAGTTGTGTGGTAATGTAGTTGTGTGGTAATGTAGTTGTGTGGTAATGTAGTTGTGTGGTAATGTAGTTGTGTGGTAATGTAGTTGTGTGGTAATGTAGTTGTGTGGTAATGTAGTTGTGTGGTAATGTAGTTGTGTGGTAATGTAGTTGTCTGGTAATATAATTCCAATAGTGAAGCATATACTATATAGTCTATCTTTTACAAGCTCCATTATTTAATCACAAGATCATCAATTTTGCTTTGACAGAAATTATACCACCAATATGAAACAAACTTCAACTTTTTTTGTCTTTTTAATGATTATTTATTTTTATCTCACTCACTTTATCCTTTTCCACAAGCTCTCACCATCACTTATCAATAATCTAGTTTTGGTGATAAACCTGTTTTCGCACTGGAGATGAATGACTCTATTTTTTATTCTGTAGTAAAACATCTATTTCCTTTATGTCCTTTCTTAACATAGATTTGGAATCCCAAAAGAAAAAGGGCGATAGTCGAATACTTCCCAGACAAAACTCTACACAAAATGAATTAGATAGAATCATTGATAATACATCTAATCAACTACAACTGTTGGGTACATTAATATCACAGTTTGATAATCAGAGGAAAAACCTAGGGACTAAAAGAGATAATGCTAATCTAAGGGAATCTTTAGATGCACTTACGACTAAACTTAATGATTTAGAAAGAGGTATAAAGAAATTAATCAATAGTATCTCGACGATAATTAATAACAATCTGAAGCAGAAATCTAATACTTTTGAAGTCACTAATCGACAAATAATTATCAAGGACAGGTTAATTAATGAGTTTAATGAATTACACAAACAATACTCGAAATATTACAGACAATATAGTGAAAAGAAAAGGTCGCTTCCGTTACAAGTAAATGAGACAACACCATTAATGACGTCAAGCAATGATGGTAGCCAATACCAATCCCAGCAACAACAACAGCAGCAGCAGCAACAACAACAACAACAACAACAACAAGACGTCATTAATGAAACCGAACTTCAATACCACGTATTGCTCACTGAAGAACGTAATAGAGAAATAGAACAAGTTACCGACGGCATAAATGAAGTTCATTCCATATTCCAGGACTTGGGCCAATTAGTAAACCAACAAGGTGAACAGTTGGATTTGGTCGAAGATAATATTTCAAATTTACAGCAAAACACTCAACAAGCATCAAGAGAAATGACAAAAGCCCATGAATACCAGAAAAAGAAAGGTAAATGGAGTTGTATTTTACTTGTGGCATTATGTATATTTGTTTTAGTAATTGTTTTAGCCGTGTTAAGTTGACAGTATATAAATAAAATGATGGGTTACCTCCCTGATATAAAACATTTCCTCATATAAATAAACCCTTTCCCAAAACCTTTAACCGTTTCCTTTTCCTTTTTCCTCTTCATCTCATTCAGCTCATTTAATCTAATGATTCTAAGTCAAGTTCAACATCAGAACCTTCAGGAGTCGTAATTTCAGATTGGTTATAGTCAGATTCTAAATCAGACTCATTCTCTGAATCAGATTCATACCCCTTTAAAGCACCATCATCTAAGTTGCTGGAAAATTTCATTTTTTCTTCATCCAATCTCTCCCTACAGAAATCAGCTCCTTTTTGGAATAATGATTCACTAAGCTCAAGTAGCTTTTGTTTGTTATTAACTATGGCAATAGTCCCCCCAGCAAGTGCACCAATAGTGACTGCAGCCTTCATCGATGCTGGAACTAGAAATTGTTAGTATATATTCTTTTAAAATAATGTGGTATATCACATACTTATAAATGGCATGATTGTTTAAGTGAATTATTTAAGGATCATGAAATCGCGATATCATAAAATGCGGAGATGATAGTACTTTAGTGTTAACATATATAACCATGATAGACATCCCAAAGGTCCCAAAGGGGAAGAAAAAAGTAGCTTTATCAATACAAATAAAGACAAATTATCATTAAACAAATAACTAAATCAATACCAATTTGAAAATTAATAATAATCTATAATTATAAGTACAGGATTCTAACGCTAATGGGTTGCAAATTCACCAAAACCTGTAGACATTAGTCTTTAATGTTCATAAAGTGATGTTTTTTTTTGTACAAAATCGTGGTCAACATTTCCCATACAGCTTAAAATACCACCAACATTTCTTTCTTCACTATTCCTTGACCCTCCACACCTTCTATAACGTCTTATTTCCAACCCCATTTGCATTCTGAGTTTTGTGTAATAAAATCCCAATGACCCTCAGTAAATGGAAAGAAAAAACTTAAGAAACCCCACGGGAGCCTAAATATGTCACAACAAAACCCCAAGAAGAGTAACGTGGGGCAATTATTATGCGGTGGATTTCAAGGCACGGGAGTGACGTCACAGGCATATAATTTGATTGTAAAGCATAAGATATCTACGATGATTGTATCCAAGAAGAATGCAGTGTCAGTTAAACAAATGACAAAATTGATAAGAGATTTACAATATATTGCCTTTTCTGAAGCCCATTACAAGTATCCATTGATGTTTGCTATAGATGAAGAAGGAGGAATGATGAATGCCTTATTTGATGCTGAGTTTTTAACGCAATTTCCTGGGGCAATGGCTCTATCGGCTACTGGTGATACTGATTTAGTATATCAAGTTCTGAAAGCTTTGGCGGTGGAATTGAAAACCATTGGGTTTCTGATAATCTTTGGTCCTGTATTAGACGTGGTTACAAAGTTATCTCATCAATTAGTAGGAGTTCGTAGTTTTGGAACTACTGTAGAGGAAGTCATTAAAAATGGTAAAGCTTGTGCTAAAGGATTTCAAGATGGTGGTCTTTTTTGTTTTGGTAAACATTTTCCCGGAATAGGTAATGCTAGTGTAGACTCTTTACTTGAGTTACCAATGTTACCCGATTCATTAGATCAAGTGAGACATTTTAATGCTGTACCATTTGGTGAATTAATAAAAGCAAATTCTTTAGATGGTATAAGTGCTGCTGGTTGTGGTGTTCCTACTATAAGTCCTGATGAAGTCCATGCGTGTTTATCTCCAGTTGTTGTTAACCAGTTACTAAGAACAGAATTGAATTTTAATGGCGTTGTTATTAGTGAATGTCTTGAAATGGATGCATTACATCATTCTGTAGGTTTGGGTCAAGGGGTCATATTAGCATTATATGCTGGTTGTGATTTGATATTGGTTTGTCATGATCCTAAACTACAAGATGAAGCTGTTGATTCAATGGAGAAAGCTTTAGCTAATGGTAATTTAGATGAAGAAAGTGTTAATACCTCTTTACGAAGAATTGAAGTTCTTCAAAAAAAATTGCCTCCTTGGCAAGAATTATTCCCCAGAGGTGAAACTTCTGCTAAAGAAGATAAAATTGAACTTTTTAAACATAAAAATCCTGATTTATGGGAGAATCATCAGAAAATTTCTGATATGGCTTATAGAAAATCAGTTACTTTGGTTAGAGATTATCCCGACGTTTTACCACTTTCAAAATTCTTAGGATCAAGTAAAAGAAACAAAAATGGGAAAACTGATAAAACTAATAATATTTTATTATTAACCCCTTTACTTAATCCAATTACTGGAACTAATGATAATTCAGATTCTAAATTATATAATGGAGAAGAAGTTTTCCAAAGATTTGGTAATATGCTTTCGGATCATCATCTAAATAAAGAATTAGAAAATCCTTATCAAGTATTACATACTACTTATACTGCCAATGGTCTTACTTCATTACATGAAACTTTGATTGAAAATTCCAAAGTAGTAATTGTATTGACTTCTGAAGCATCAAGAAATATGTATCAAATTGGTATTGTGAAATATGTATCAATTCTTTGTGGAGCTAGTCCTTCATCATTTAATAGTTCTGGTCAAACCTATTCTCAACTAAGTAAGCCATTAGTATTGGTTGCTACTTCGTCTCCATATGATTTCTTTTACAATAAAAGTATTGGAAGTGCTTACCTTTGTTGTTATGACTATACTGATAATGTATTGAGACATTTGGTTGATGTATTAATGGGAGATTATGTACCAGATGGATGTATTCCTGGTGAAAAGAAATACGTATCGAGATTGAAGAAGAGACGGTTAACTGATTCTCATAATAATGATCCTAAAGCTTTATCTCGAAAGAACTCTATACCCAGAAGAAGATGGTTAGTTGATGAATTTGATATGAAAAGAGATTGGGCAAGTTTGGTTACATTAATCAAGAACAATAATGATGAAGGAACTGAAACAAGTGATGTTGCATATAATTCTTATGGTAGGGCTGCTTTTATAAACTATCAAGATGATAAATTCTTTGAAAAATTATATTTATTATTGTCTGATACTTCACAAAAGCAATTTGTTGTTCGGAATTCATCATTAAATATATTATATGGTATAATAATTACTCGGGTTAATGATTCGCTTAATTTCCCCCTTGATGGAGGGGTTATGAGAGAACCTTCAGACCCCAATTTTAACAAAATTGGTAGTATATTGTATATCTTGGTGGATAAAACTAAACGGTTGCAAAGTATTGGTAAAAATTTACATGTAAGGGCTATGAGATATTTAATTAAGGAAAAGTGTTGTAATTCATTGACATTAGGTTCATCCTTTCCACTGATTGTATTACCAGGGAATTCTAATCTTGTTGGATCCAATGCAAATTCTAAAGTACTAACGTTTATGGAAAATTTTGGTTGGAATGTGTCAGTTAATAAATTAAGAAAAAAGCATATTATGCTTTTGAATGATTTAAAGACTTGGCTGGTACCTAAAAAGATCTTTAAAGAATTAATGATTGTTGGTATCAGGTTTGATCTTTGTACTGATCCTGAGAAGTTAATGAATCTTCTAGGGAAGACCAAAAGGGGTAAGGTGAAACCTAAAAGTGATGATGAGGAGGAAGAGGAGGATGACGAAGATGAAGATGAAGATAATGAGGATGATGACGAAGATGAAGATGATGAACAAGAAAATCACAATGATCATAACAGTAATACAGATGGTAAAACTGATACAAAGAAAGATAGTATATCAAGAAAACAAATGGTTAAAGAAGAAAAAGAAAACATTAGAGAAATTTATTTGGAAGCCATTAAACATTTGGACTCATCAAATGGAGTGAAAATCATAATTGCATTAGAACCAACCCATCAAAATGTTATTGGTAGTATTATTTTATTCACCAACAAATCACAATTGGCCAAATTTTTCCCATACATTGATGAAGCTAGTTTATTTGAAATGCCATCTGCTAAAGATTCTCCAGTGTCAAATCGATCCGACAATGAAGAATTAATTGGAGGTATTGTTGCACCAGTCATTGATTCTTCCTATTCAAACTTGACAGAAATCTTCAAATATGGGTTAATCTGTAGTGGTATAACCTTGTTAAAGTCCAGCTTTAATGAAGATTTAAACAAATGTTTAATGGTTGGCGTTAATGAAGACCAATCAGGAAATATGAATGGAATTAAAGACATTGGCTTTCAAGAATGGAAATACTATTATGATTATTATGAAAAGAAGAGTAATCGAGACTTTGAGTCTTGAAGATGTAATTATAACCTGTATAGATATAATTTAACAGTTAAGGGCCTAGAACCCAGTTCACCGAACAATAGTCCGGGTGAATCTACAAAGTATAATAATGTAACCTCAAATCGTGTTACATAGATAAATTTATCACTGTTATTAAACGACGTCATTGGCTGAAACGAGGGGAAAAATGGGGCAATGTCCAATAAAAAAGTTCTCCTATGGTTCACATTTGGGACAACCTTCCTTATAGGGAAAGCGATGATTTCTTGCGTTGAAAAATTTTGCAACATTTTACGTTACAATTTTTAGTTTGGAGAAGAGGTGAAGAAAAAAAAAAAAAAAAAAAAAAAAATTAGCCTGTATTACTACCATGTTACATTGATTTATAATGTGGG
This sequence comes from Yamadazyma triangularis, assembly GCA_030573955.1. Taxonomy (NCBI): domain Eukaryota; kingdom Fungi; phylum Ascomycota; class Pichiomycetes; order Serinales; family Debaryomycetaceae; genus Yamadazyma; species Yamadazyma triangularis. The sequence continues at coordinate 517,945 of JAJMEC010000001.1, forward strand.
GATATAATATCTATATAAGTAGAGAAATCTGCCCAAGTAATCTTTTGTATATATATATATATTTAATATGACATCTGAGGTATCATTGAGCTCTAGTAAAACAGTGTCACCAGTAAGATGGTATGATCAAAAAATAATACCATTTTTACCAGCATATTCCCAATCCATGGTTCAAGTGATAATTTTATCATTTATTTGCTTTATGACATCAGGAATGTATAATGCATTAACAGGATTGGGTGGTAATGGGATTACATTGGAAGTCGCTAATAATTCGCAGACTGCGCTTTATAGTGTGTTTTGCGTTTGGGGGTTCTTTGCTGGATGGCTTTGTAATGTTATTGGTACGAAATCGTGTTTAGTATTTGGCGGTACAGGATATTGTTTATATTCGGGGAGTTTATTATATTTTTCCATGTATCCTGATACTAAAGGGGCTGAAGTATTTGTTATCTTTGCTGGGGCTTACTTAGGAGCCTGCGCAGGATCATTATGGGCAGCTCAAGGAAGTATTATTATGAGTTATCCACCAGAAGCTAAAAAGGGAAGATCCATTATGGTTTTCTGGTCCATATTCAATCTTGGTGCTGTTATTGGATCCGCTATTTCTTTAGGTAATAACTTAAAGAATAGTGAAAGTAATGCTACCACTACTACATTTGCTGTATTCATAGCATTAATGGGATCAGGGATTATATTTGCCTTATGTATATTACCGGGACATCATGTCTGGAAAGATGAAGTTGGAGGTGAAAAAGTTATTCAACAACAATATCCTCATTGGAAAACAGAATTAATTTCTATGGCTAAATTATTATTAAATGAACCAAAAATATATCTTTTATTCCCATTATTTTTTGCATCCAATTGGTTTTATACTTATCAATTTAACAATGTTAATGCTGCTAAATTTAATATAAGAACCCGATCATTAAATTCTTTAATTTATTGGTTAACTCAAATGGTAGGAGCTTCAATCCTTGGTTCTATATTAGATTGGAAAATTATGAATAGAAAAACTAGAGCCAAAGTAGGTTGGTTAATTGTATTTGTGTTAACTATGGTGATTTGGGGTGGTGGTTTAGATTTCCAATTACAATATACTAGAGATTCAGTTACCATTACGAAACCTATAGATTTTAAAGATGGTACTACTTATATTGGTCCCATGTTTCTTTATTTCTTCTATGGAATTTATGATGCTGTGTTTCAAACCTTTATTTATTATTTATTAGGATCAATAACCAATAATCCTAAAAAACTTGCCATCTATAGTGCCATTTATAAATCCATTCAATCAGCTGGGGCTGCTATTTGTTGGAGACTTGATTACTACAAAATCCCTTATATGAATATGTTTGCTAGTTGTTGGGCTTTAACTGGTGGTTCCTTATTGATAGCCGTACCTTTAGTTTTCTTTATGATTGAAAATCATACTAATGCTGAAGATGATGATATGAATGGAGAAATGTTAAATAAAGATACTGAGATTATTAAACAAGACACTAAAGAAAATGTATAAACTATTGATAGATCTAGATTATTTAAAAAATAAATGAAATCAATTACTGAAATAACCGCCAATTGTATATATCAACTAAAGTATACGATGAACGTTAGACTCCGAACTCCTCCGAGTCAACTAGTGTTACCCTATATCTCCGGGGTGTTGACCTATTTGAAGCTGAGGATTCAGCCCCGTATCACATGTCGTCTCCATTCATCCGAGAAAAAGAAAAGCAATACCACTGGGTTACGTCATGAAATAACACTTTTTCTATTGGATGTGTATTGAAGTCTTCAATAACATGGTCATATACGAGAAGAAACTTAGAAGAAGTCATTGCACCTACTTAAACCGTCATTCAATGACACCGTTCAATGCCGTTCAATGGTGTTGTCAACATTTTATACCCCATTTACCCACCATTACCTGTATATATTGTCATTGGTCAATGCACACGACCATATAGGAAAATCCCGGAACACTCATTCCTAGTTTTTCCTATAAGGCTTTTTCCCCAGATTCCTGTCACAATCACATTAGCAAATGAACTGTGTGCAGGAGCAGAACTCCAACTCCAAAATCCACTGCAAACTTAATACATGTAAGACTTCCATTCTTCCGAGGGGCCGGGTGATCATTATTGGCATTAGGAAAAGTATAAAAGGAGTACCAAATCCCCCTAAGTTGCTACAAGATAATTAATTTAATATAACTAGATTAATATTTACTTATTTATTTTATATTAAAATCTATTAACAATATGATTCCTCCAACTGCTGTAGAATCAAGTATAAATTTTCAAGGTCATCCAACTATTAGTTCAACTCAAGATCCAGTTGTTACTCAATTATCCTTAAGTAGTGACATCACTATTCGTCATAATGCTCCACCACCAACTTTATATGAAGATGGGTTATTAGAAAAAGGTACTACTATTTCTTCTACTGGGGCTTTAATGGCTTACTCTGGTAAGAAGACTGGTAGATCTCCTAAAGATAAAAGAATTGTTGATGAAGATTCTTCAAGTCAAAATATCTGGTGGGGTCCAGTTAACAAACAAGTTGATGAATTAACTTGGAAAATCTCTAGATCTAGAGCTTTAGATTACTTAAGAACTAGAGAAAAATTGTTTGTTGTTGATGCTTATGCTGGTTGGGATCCAAGATACAGAATTAAAGTCAGAATTATTTGTGCTAGAGCTTATCATGCTTTATTTATGACCAATATGTTAATCAGACCAAGTGAAGAAGAATTGAAAAACTTTGGTGAACCTGATTTCACTATCTATAATGCTGGTCAATTCCCAGCCAATGTTCATACTAAAGGTATGACTTCATCAACTTCAGTTGAAATTAACTTTAAAGATATGGAAATGGTCATTTTAGGTACTGAATATGCTGGTGAAATGAAGAAAGGTATCTTCACCGTTATGTTTTACTTAATGCCTATTAGACATCAAGTATTGACCTTGCACTCTTCAGCTAATCAAGGTAATGAAAAAGGTGATGTTACTTTATTCTTTGGATTATCTGGTACTGGTAAAACCACCCTTTCGGCTGATCCAAACAGAAAATTGATTGGTGATGATGAACATTGTTGGTCTGATCATGGTGTTTTCAACATTGAAGGTGGTTGTTATGCCAAATGTTTAGATTTATCAGCTGAAAAAGAACCAGAAATTTACAATTCTATTAAATTTGGTGCTATTTTGGAAAATGTTGCTTACAATCCTGATACCAAGTTAGTGGATTATAGTGATCCTTCAATTACTGAAAACACTAGATGTGCATACCCAATTGATTTCATTCCATCAGCTAAAATTCCTTGTTTAGCTGATCAACATCCAACCAATATTGTGTTGTTGACTTGTGATGCTTCCGGTGTATTACCCCCAGTATCTAAATTAAGTAATGCTCAAGTTATGTACCATTTCATTAGTGGTTACACTTCCAAGATGGCTGGTACTGAAGAAGGTGTTACTGAACCTCAAGCTACCTTTTCTGCATGTTTTGGACAACCATTTTTAGTATTACACCCAATGAAATACGCCCAACAATTATCTGATAAGATTAGTAAATATAATGCTAATGCTTGGTTATTAAATACCGGTTGGGTCGGTGCTTCTGCTGCTAGAGGTGGTAAGAGATGCTCTTTGAAATACACTAGAGCTATCTTGGATGCTATTCATTCTGGTGAATTAAGTAAGGTTCAATTTGAAAACTTCGATACTTTTAACTTACAAGTTCCAAAATCTTGTCCTCAAGTACCAGATGAAATCTTGAATCCAACTAAAGCCTGGACTGAAGGTGAAGCTTCCTTCAAGAAGGAAATTGATTCTTTAGCCGGTAAATTTGTTGAAAATTTCAATAAATACTCTGATCAAGCTACTGCTGAAGTTAAAGCTGCTGGACCAGTTGTATAATCATATTTATATACTTTAATTTAATAATACATTTGAAGTTAAATTTTATGAAAGTAACTACTTCTAAGTCACTGCTTCTAAGTCACTACTTCTAAACTTCTCTTAGATTCTCAATATAAAAAATCATTGATTTCTTTATAATACTTTTCTCTGGTCGTGTCTGCGTCCAATTGTTCTATTTTTCATCTCAAAATAAAAAACACATCGTTCTTCAGGTATAGAACAACTATTTGGGTTAAAACATAATAATGTCGTTTAATTGGTCCAATGATATATTTCTTGAATGCTATGACTCAATAAAGTATCAGGATCAAGTGGATGAGCATATTTTGAAGACCATTTCTCATGACTTGAATCAAATCTTACTTACACCAGAGAAAAGTGAAGCTTCAAAGAACAAATTACTCGATAATAAATCATTGATTGAATTTAGTAATGGTGATAAATTCCGTCTTAATGAACATTTCATTGAGTCGAGTATGAAGTTATCTAATGAACTAGATTTGAATGAACTAGCCACTGCTGAATTATTATATCATGCTAATAGTAATACTAACAATGGTTTGGATTTCTTGGATAATGGTAGAAGTTCATTTTTGAAAAGATTCGAATATATTTTGAATATATTAGGGCATTTAATAACCTCCAATTCACTTAATCTTGTTGTTACAGATTATTCTAAATTCCAATCCAATTTGATTCAATCTTTTAATAAGATCTTTAAAATTTTAACCAATCTCAATGATTTAATCAATAAGTATAAAGTTACCGATCTTTTAAATGAATCAACTATGAATTCCATTAATTTTACAAAGTCTGCTTTATTTAGTTGTCATGAATTATTAGGCTTAATAATGTTTAATTTAAGTAGTAGTGAAAATTACATTCAATATTTCGGTAACTTTGATACATTCAAAACTATCATGAATCATATAAAAACTTTGGATGATAGTGATTTGTTAATTGTCCATTATTTACCTTCCTTATTGCATATTATTAATAACTTAGAAAGTTTATCTGAATCAGAAGTTTTCAATTTTCATAAACTGATAACTACACTTTTATCATCTGATTATGACAAACTAGAAATCCTGAATGATGTTTTCGATTTATCAGGTTCAAATTTAAATATATTTGAAATCCTTGTGTATTTTATCTTTTTGGTCAATTTTGTTCCGTGGTGTAAACAGAATAAACGGTTTGAAAAAATCGATTTCACTCAAGGTATTTTAAAATATATTGAAATATGTTTAAATTATGGAGTTTTGGAATCTTTATTAAGATTAACTTCTGAAACCACGACTTTCAGTACTTTTAAAAAATTTGAATTAAATAACTTGTGTGATTTTAAATTTCTATTACAAAAAAATTTACCCAATTTATCTCCAATCAAATTTATCCCAACTATAGAATCAAATGTTTCAACTGCTCCATTATTTAATTTAGATAATTATAAAGTATCGGATATTTATTGTCAAGAATTATTACCACAATATTTCCACATTTTTTTTATGAACTTTATACATAATGTTGCTATAGTATTAACTCAATTGAGAGATAATGAAGAGGATTTCTTATTATCATCTATAAACAGAAGACATATAAAAGATGTGGAAGAAAATAGATCTAGAGAAAGACAACTTGATAAACAATATTCCAATGATGAATATCCAAGTTTAGATTTGGATGAAATAGCTTCTAGAGCAGAATTGGAGAGGTTTTATTTATCATGTGTTTATACTTACAGTGATAGACCTGAGTTATGTTCCTTAATTTGGGACGATGATGAATTCCATAGTGATTTACTTGGATTTATAATGTGGGGATTAAGTAACAATACTTCACCTTTGATTACTGCTACTTTTTGTTTATTATTGGGTTCTCTTACTTCTAGTGGTGGTAATGCTACCAAAAAAGTTTGGGAAAGTTTAGTCAATAATAATGCAAATTTGAAGAAAAATGATTATTCAAAGATATCTATTGACTCCATAATCGATTCTTTAAATTATTATTTGACAGCTTTGAATGATAATTTGGAAACTGATTTGAATGATCGTCTTCAAAATAAACAAAAACGTCAAGAGATTCTCTTCAGTAACAGTATTAATAGTGGTGATTCTGATGCTGATAAAATTGAAATCGTTTTAGCTGATGATTCCATTGTATTTATTTCAGGATTTCTTTTGTTAATATCTTCAATTGTTTCTAATTTAAGTAATGATGAAAGATCAAATGACATACGGAATAATCTATTCAATAGATTTAAACCAATTATTGTCGGATTTTTGAAATTTGACAATTTACTCATGAATGCTCAACTTTCCATAAAATCTAATGATTTGCCCATAATTTCTGTTAATGAAGCCAATAGAGTCGTATTAATAAACTCGATGTTAAATCTTTTGGAAAGTTTCTCCCATGGTGAAGATCTCAGATATAAGATTTGGGAAATCTTAGATAAATGGATGTATCATAAGTTAATTAATGATGATTTGGACAACACTACTACGACTTCAATTTTTAACGATTCTACTAGTCAACAGTCAACCAAATTAATCAATAAAGTTCACGTTAGTGTGAAAAATGCATTCAGTATCAATTTAACCAGTTTATCACTAGTTAAAAATTTTACTGGTTTATTAAAAAGTTTGTTAAAACATCCTTTTTCATCTAAACTTACGTTACCTTATCCAAATGATCTTGGATATGGGTATAGACTTAACAATAGTATAGGTATTTGGCCTTATATGGAATATTTGTTATTGGAAGTATTTCAAAATTCAACTAAAATTGAGGAAGAATCTGTGAAGAAAAGTTTACAAGCTGATGTTGTTGGAATAATAATTAATTCCTTAGAGGATGTTGACTGGCATTTATTTAATGACTTAGTGCCGGAAATGTTTAGAAATCCTGTTGATTTAAATAATTTTGTCAATGACGGTCATTTCGACTTATTCATCAAACTTCATCATTCTATTGCAATTATAAATTACTTATTTGATTCAAAATCCTATCTGACATTATTTGGAATTATACTTAATGAGAATAGTGATGAAGATGGTTCATTATTATCAGACTCGTTAACGATTATTAAGAAAATGATGCTAGTTCAAGATGTTTACAAAAATCTTTTACCTATAGTTAATGGTGATATGAAAGAAAACAAAGCAAAAACTGGAACAAACACAAGCTTAACTGTTTTGGGTCAATCGAAAGCGATTTATGATAAAATTTATTATCCAAGAAACTTTAATGGTGGGAATATTTATGAAATATTGTTATTTAACATACCTGTTGTAATAAAGATTGGATTATTAATTGAAAATGATGGTCATCGAATGTCTGAATTGGCAATTGATTTACTTTCTGAAATGTCAAGATATTTCTACACACAAAGAGATGATAATAATTTATTAATAAAGAATAGATTGTTGACTATTTATGAGACTAGTCAAGAGTCAAATAAATTAAAATATTCATTCATTAATCAATTTAATAATTGTAATTCTTTGAAAATTAAAAGTGATTTATTAAAATTTATTATCAATGATTTAGATAATTCCAATAATGAACCTTGTGTTTCACATTACTTATTAGGTTATGAGATTAAAGGAAACTATTTGATTTTAAATAAGAATGATGATAATCTTTTGAAAGATTTAGTTGATTTACTAATAATAAGTTTAGAGGCTATTAACACTATTGATTTCAATAATGGTATTAATATTGTAAACCTGGAAGCTGCTAGTATATTACCCTTTATCCTAAATATTCTTGTTAATTTGAGCAAATTTGAATTATCTTCAGTGATCACATTAGATTATTTAAGAAATTATCCAGCTAATATCTTTGAAAAATTGATTAATAATCAACCAAAGATTGATTTACAAACTGTATGGAGTAAAGAAAAATTCAATGAAAATTTGAATATTGAAAATTCTTTCACCAATTCGTCAGTATCATTTGAAACATTCTTTGATTTTTTCAAGCAAAGAATTTTAATATTACAATACTTGACTATTGAATTTCATAGTTTATCCCAACAATTTTCTATTTACAAAAAGAATCAATATCTTGATTCCTTATTAAATGGTGACAAATTTTTAACTGGATCCCATAAAATACTTAGCTTTTTAGATGTTCTTAATTTCAAGTTTACAGGACAGTCTTCAGATAAATTTAATAATTTAAATTTAGATTTACTTTTGAAAGAAGTTAAACAAGATAAATTGAACTTTCAAATAGTTGAGGATTTAAAAATGTTTGGTATTTTTGAAAATAATGAAAATGAAGAATTGAAAAGTTTTTTAAAGAATAATATCCTTTCTAATGAATTGAAACAATTTCAGTTGGAATATTTACATTCCTGGTGTCAGTTAATTGAGGTAATTATTAATGATGGTAATCTACCAAAGGATAAATACCAAAATTTTATTTTAGAGATTTTATCAAGTATTCTTCCAAAAGTTAATGATTACTTTGAATCAGATATTCAATTTAGTGAGGAATTAATTTCTTTATGTGTTCTTTTACTTAACCAATCAGAAAAGGATGATTTGTTTATCGAGAGGTTATCATCTTTATTTTCAACTTGTGTTAAAGGAATTTTAAGTGTCAATAACACCATTGAATTAAGATCAGATTTATACATTATTTTAAACAAATTTTTACAGAAATCATTTAGAAATGACCGGTTACAAAATCAATTGATTGGAATTATCAAAAGAATTGACTTTAAATTTATTGATACTATTTGTAATGATTCAATTCTATCTGAAGGATCAATTAAAATTACAGCTTTAATATTATTGGAATCATTAATTCATCTTTCAGCTAATGATAGTTCTAATCAACAAAAATTCATTTTGGATAAAATGATTAAGAATAATTCATTATTGTTGATAATTAGATCAGTTAAAAGAATTGATGAAATTTTAATCAATAATGATATTGATATGTCAATTGTTTTGTATGAAATAACTACATTCAAATCCATCATTAATTTATTAATGAGGATTGGACAAATTAAAGTTGGAGCATCATATCTAATTCAAAGTGAATTATTTTCCATTATAAAGAAATTAAATATTTTATTAGTTGATCCTGACTTGGGGGTTACCTTAAACGTTGATAAGATAAATAAGTTCAATTTATCATTAGACAGTTCAGATGATGATTTAAGTTTATTTGAAGTGTTTGTTCCTATTTTCCAATTAGTTTCAACCTTATTATTGTCAATGGGACCAAATTTTAAACCAAGTAAAATTGAAGGAGTTAATTTACTAAACCATTTTAATTTTTTGATCAATAATATGATTAAACGGGATATTTTAGTAAGTGAAAAGAAATTGCATTATGAACCTGATTCAATTGAGTCTTTTGGTTTAAATGAAATAATAAAACAAATTATTGTCATCAAGTCAATAGTAAATGAATAGATGTATAATACATAATAAATTTTAGTAGACAACAAACAAGTAGAACCACAATTGCAACCACAAACACTAATGCAGTATATATAAGTTCACTACTGAAAAAGGTTGAGAGTGTCTCTTTTTTTGCACCTATTCACCACAATTCCCAAAGATCAAATTCATTAATGAACGTGCAAGAAACTAAACCCACCAAATACTCTATTGATGCCTTACTTCAGCTTAGACATAATAGAAGAACTTATATAGATAAGGAAATCTATGGAATTTTAAAATCTTCAACTTCCTTCATTAATCAAACCATAGATGGAGAATATTACAACCAACGACCAGTACATCAACCAATGATGTTTATGAACTATAATCCCCAGTATACATATCAACCAGGATGGTGGGTACGGAGTGACAATTTCGTTAAACAGTTACCCCCTGGAGTAAGAATAGTGAAACTTGAGCCTGGGGTTTTAGTTCCTCATGGTGTTATTAGGATCTCTCTGGTTGATCCTATGAGTTTCCAAGAAAATATCCCCCCTATAAAATCTGAAAAGGTGCATTTAAAAAAACAAAGTATTCCTAAAGTAAAGGCTACAAAGAATGGTTATTTTGAATCAATTAGAGAAAAAGAAATAGGATCGGTAAATCATAATTCAACTGTTTCTACATTTTTCGCAACAAATACGTCAAATGAAGTTCCAAATGAGATCAACTCAAACATAATTGGGAACAATGAAAATACTTACAATTCCTGTCTCACGACCAATACTAATGATCAGGAAAATAGTAACGATGATGAAAGTACTTTAAATTCATCATGCGACAGTTATAACATTCAAATACAATTGCCAAAGCAATAATATAAATAATTTCAATAATTTCTGAGAGAACAAAATAAAGAATAAAAAAAACAAAAAAAGAGCTCTTACTCTCTGTGCGATTTTTTCCTCTTTTATCTATTTCTAATGGTATTAGATGAACCCCATTGGGTGACATTACCACTTGAATTGTATGTAAAAATTCTGTATAACACGTGGAATACCCACTATATGGATACTAACAATGTAGAGCCTTGGATCCTATTTATTTGGAGAAAAATGATGTAGATATAGCCTTGGATGAGAATACATGGGTAGCTATAATTAATGCTAGTTTAGGTAAATTTCATGGACTAATTGGACAATCATTCCCTTATGAACTTGAATTCTATCAAGGACTTAAAGCCAACCTTAAAATCATGAATGAAGATAAACCACTATTTATCAACAGTTTTTCGTCGCATACTTTTAACTTGGATACTTACTATGGTGGTAGTCATAATATCAATTGCTTTATAAGGGTAAACGAAGACACGAATTAATACATGGTAGCATTGCTGTTACTGTATACGCCGAGGCGAGTTGTAAATATTTGATAGGTATACAAAAAAAGATAATTGTAAATATTAATATTATAAATGAAGTATCAAACTATATGAAGTTTGTGATGTATGAAGTGTATTTCCATTGTTCTTTCTCTCTCACCTAAAACCCTGGATTCACGTTATCGCGATCAACTTGAAAAGCCACCAGCGCATTCTTTTTTTGTTGGTTAAAAACTATCTAGTGATTGATCTTTGAAAGCAATTGACGAAGGAAGTTTAATTGAATATCAAGAATTAAACATTCCATTTTAGTGAAGAAAGAAATTGACCTGATTTGAGTTATTATTTATATGTTTCTTTCGGCCAATAAATGAAATTCATTGATAAGCTAATCATATTTATTTTCGCTACGGCGTTGATGGTCCATGCTTCTGCAAAGGAATTTAAGCCAAAAATCACTTTAAATGAACCAGATGCTGTATCGCAAGATATTGCTTATTTTGACGATTCTTCCAATATATTAGCCTTGAGGAAGGATAAATTATATGTATCATTTGATAATGGTGCTAAATGGGATAAAGTCAAGGATACTGAAAAAGATACAATTATTGAGTTACAATTTGATAAATTTAATAAAAATAGGGCTTTTGCCTTTACTGTTGGATCCAAACAATATTTCACCAATGATAAGGGTAAATCATGGCAATCGTTCAACGTGTTGAATGATAAGGATGATAAAAAAGAACTTGATTCTTATCCAAAAGTATCATTCAATGCCAAAAATCCAAATTATATGATGTTTGATTTTTACACTTGTCCTGAAAATGAAATCTTTTCTAACAACTGTAAACGGAATTTTTACTATACCAAAGATGGGTTTAAGTCAAATCCCACAAAGTTGAATATTGACTCAACAGTGTGTAAGTTTGCAAAATCAAATGAATTATTCAATCAAGGAAAAGATGAAACGATTTATTGTGCTAAGGATAAAACCAATTCTTTTGGTCATGTTCTTGAATCTTATTTAGTTATGTCTGATGATTTTTTTAAATCTTCTAAAGACTTGAATCATGAATATTCTAAATCAGGAAAGATTATTGATATCAGAGTTGAACAAACATTTATTATGGCAGTAGTTCAAAATGATAAATTTAGTGCTAAATCTAAAGTCACTCTTTTGATATCTAAAGATGGTAAGACTTTTGATGCTGCCGATTTACAAATTGAAGTGGCTTATGGTATTATGACATTTTTGGATTCTTCTCCTCTGTCATTATTTGTTTCAGTTAGTGGTTATACAAATCCTCTTCATCAAGTATCATTGTCGACTGTTTATGCTTCTGACTCTTCAGGATTGAAGTTTCACAAAGTAATTGATCGTGTTCAAGGTGATGCTATCAAGAAAGCACAAACCATAGATGGTGTTTGGCTTGCTAATGTTGTCAATGAAGAGAAGAGTGATGAAGATAACGATGGTCATCATTCATTATTGGATTTATTAATCGGTGGTGGATATAACAAAAATGTTGTTTCACAGATCTCCTTTGATGATGGAAGAAATTGGGAAAATTTGAAAATTGTTGATGATGACGATTGTCCATTTGATAAAGGTTGTTCTTTACATTTATTGTCACCTTCTGAAAGAGATGGTGAAGGAAATTTTGTTACTGGTCCAACCCCTGGTATTCTTCTTGGTGTGGGGTCAAAAGGTAAACGGTTGAATAAAAAGATTTCCAATATGAACACTTACATTTCCAGAGATGGTGGTGCAACATGGTCTATGACATTAGAAGAACCTTGTTTATTCTCTTTTGGAGATCAAGGAAATGTCATTATTGCTGTTCCTTATTATGGTAAGGATAAAACACCAACTAAAAGTATCCATTATTCGCTTGACCAAGGTAAATCCTGGCAGACAATTGACTTGGAAAAACCATTTTATCCATTGTTATTGACTACCACAATTGATGGAACTTCTACCAACTTTTTACTTTCAGGTTTAGAAAATCATTTATCTAGTTCTAATGATTTTGAATCATCAGAATATTTGTATGCTTTTGACTTTTCGGATGCTTTTGATGGTAAAACCTGTGGTGATAAAGACTTTGAAGACGTCTATGCAAGAGTAACAGATGATAAGAAACCGATATGTATGTATGGACATCGTGAAAAGTTCAAAAGAAGAAAACAAGAATCTAAATGTTTTGTTAATAAACTATTCGAAGATGTTAAAATTTATGATGAACCATGTGAGTGTAAACAAATCGATTTTGAATGTGCTCCTGGTTTTAAATCTCTGGAAGATGCTTGTGTACCTGATTCTAAAACCATTTCAAAAATGTGTAAAAGTCAAAAAGTTAAAGAGATTAAATTACCAGATAAGGTTTTGATCGAAGGAAATAGCTGTAAAATGGGGAAGAAGGATACTAAACAATTCGTCACAGAACATAAACTCAAATGTAGTGATTATAATAACAAGGGAGATGCAAATAATGAACTTATCCATTCAAGTGTGTTTGAATTTGAAGGTAAACTTCGTCAATATAGTTATATTGATCAGGGAGAAGATTATACCGGTGAAAATATCATCGTTCAAACATCTGATAATAGAGCTTATGCTTCCAGAGATGGTGGGATTGAATTTGTAAAGATTCCCGTATACGAAGAGATAACCGCTTACTACACTGGATTAATTCCAGGCCAAATAGTATTATTAACTGACTCTGAAGATATTTTTGTATCAGTTGATGCCGGTAATTCTTATGTCAAATATAAGGCACCATCTACACCAAGTGAACAAGCAAGAAAATTGATTAGTTTCAACAAAGATGATGTTAATCAATTTATTTGGTATGCCAGTGAAGGATGTAGTGATCCATTTAGCTCAGATTGTAAACTTGTAGCCTACATTACTAAAAATGGTGGTGATAGTTTTGAAAAATTGAGAGAAAATGTTAGAGTTTGTGATTTTGTTTCCCCATATTTGACTACATCTGATAATTTGATTTATTGTGAAGTTGTTGATCAAAAGTCTAAAAAAGTTAATTTAGTGTCTTCTCAGAATTATTTTGAAAAAGAAGATAAACTCTATGAAGATATAGCTGGTTATGCTCTTATTGGTAATTTTGTTGTTGTTGCAAGGTTAAACAAAGATGATCTGTCATTGAAAGCATTAGTAACGGTAGATGGTTCCACTTTCGCTGATGCTGATTTCCCTCATGATTTGCATGTTGATGCCCAACAGGCATATACAATCTTAGATGCCCAATCAAAGGCAATTTTCATGCACATTACTACCAAGAATCAAGAAGATCATGAGTATGGAGCTATTTTGAAATCCAATTCTAATGGAACATCTTATGTATTATCATTGGATCATGTCAATAGAAATAGTGTGGGGTATGTTGATTATGATAGAATCGATGGTATTGAAGGATTAATAATTGCCAATACTGTGAAAAATTTTGATACTGATAAGGATAAAAAGTTGAAGACACAAATTAGTCATAATGATGGTGGGGAATGGAATTATTTGGTTCCTCCAAGTGTAGATTCTAAAGGTAAGAGTTATAAGTGTAATGGGAAATCCTTAGAAGACTGTTCACTTAATTTACATGGGTTCACAGAACGGGCTGATTATCGTGATACCTATTCGTCATCATCTGCTGTAGGGTTAATGATGGGTATTGGTAATGTTGGATCATCCTTAGGTAAAATGGAAGATGGATCAACTTTCTTATCGAATGATGGAGGTATAACCTGGAGAGAAATTAGAAAAGGTATTCATATGTGGGAATATGGTGATAGAGGATCAATCTTAGTAATAATTGAGTCAGGAAAAGCTACTAAGAAATTAAGTTATTCTTTAGATGAAGGTAATTCATGGAAGGATTATGAATTTTCTGAAAAGGAGATACAAGTTATGGATATAGCTACAGTTCCTTCTGATAATTCAAGAAAATTTTTAGTCTTTGGTCATAGTCCTGATTCTGAAAAAACCAATGCCTTTTCTATTGATTTCACGGATATTCATTCTAGACAATGTCAATTAGATTTAGACAATCCCGATAATGATGATTTTGAATATTGGTCTCCAAAACATCCAAAAGCAGTTGATAATTGTTTATTTGGACATGAAGCTAAATATTTAAGAAGAGCTGAAGGTCATGATGATTGTTTTATTGGAGCAGCTCCATTGGCTGATGGATTTAAAATAACAAGAAACTGTTCATGTACCAGAAAAGATTATGAATGTGATTATAATTATTATAGAGACTTTGATGAAACTTGTAAATTGGTTAAAGGATTATCTCCATCAGATCATCAAAAAGATATGTGTAAGAATGATGTATTCCAATATTTTGAACCAACTGGATATAGAAGAATTCCCTTATCAACATGTGTTGGTGGGAAACAATTTGACTCCTTTGATGCTAAACCATGTCCTGGTAAACAATCTGAGTTCAATAAGTATTACGGGAGAGAAATAGGAGGTGGTTT
Organism: Yamadazyma triangularis; assembly: GCA_030573955.1. NCBI lineage: Eukaryota > Fungi > Ascomycota > Pichiomycetes > Serinales > Debaryomycetaceae > Yamadazyma > Yamadazyma triangularis. Next base: position 533,163 of record JAJMEC010000001.1, read on the forward strand.
ATTACTACTTATTATTGGGGTTCCATTGATAATATTTTTCCTGGCTACTTGGTTTGTATATGATAGAGGAATTCGTCGTAATGGTGGATTTAAACAATTTGGACAAATTAGATTAGATGATGATGACTTTGATTTCCACCCTATTGAAAATAACCAGGTAGATAAAGTAGTAAATCAAATAGTTAAAGGTGGTATCTTTGCAGCTGCAACAGTAGTAGCAACGGTCAAGACTTTACAAAAGATGGATAAAGCTATGATTAATAAATTAACATCGGTAATATTCAAAGGAAGAGCTGGTAGAAGAAATTATGTACTGGTACCTAATATAGACGAAGAAGAGGAAGAATTATTTGGAAATTTCCATGACAATTATGAAGAAGAATTAGAAGAAGGAGGTGAAAACTTCCAGTCAAATTTTGAAGACAACAGAGATGATAGTATTCATGAAGATGAATCAAGAAATGTGGAAGCTGATGCCAGATTGTTTGATATTGATGATTAAGCGAAACATCAGTACTAAATACAATAGATAGATTAAGAGGAAAAAACAAATTCAAGTATATAACTCAAATAAAAACAATTATATGAAATACTGTGATTTTGGAATGTCAATAAATGGCCTATATGAACTTAGTAATAAAGAAAAAAAAAAAAGTTTCTCTGAAATAGAAAAAAAGAAAGGAATTGGCACGGACAGGACTTGAACCTGCAACCCTCAGATCTGGAGTCTGAAGCTCTGCCAGTTGAGCCACCGCACCATCCTTAGAAAGCATTTACGCAGGAAGGTTTATAACGAGCTGGAAACCTAATTAATATGTTTTAGGTTTAATAATTGGTAATATAGAAACTATTGAATGTGTTCTTTAGACATGATGTATAGATTTTTTTTTTTCTTTTTTTTTTTTTTTTTTTTTTTTTTTTTTTTTTTTTTTTTTTTTTTTTTTTTTTTTTTTTTTTTTTTTTTTTTACAATTTTGTTTTAATTTTTTTTTGGTCCTGATACCTTTAAAGAAAATTAGTAAGTAATTATATCAAGAACATTAAGAGCTCATTAATAACGTGATATTATTTAATTTATATATGACTAAATACCTGGAAGTTATACTGACTTAGATAGTCAGATATCATGTACGGTTTTGATATGCAATATCGATTGTATTCATTAAAATCAAATACGGCACTCATATCCCAATTTATTTCAACTATTTACAAAATGATAGTTAAACAATCAATTAGTTTTCATGGATTTTTCATTGAATAACTTCTTCAATTCTCGTTCAATTTCTGAAATCAATTCATCATAATTACAAGATTTAGATTTGACCCTTGATTCTCTCAATAAACGTTCGGCTTTGTCAAAATCTCTCAAATGCAAATTAATGACACCTAAGGAGTAGATAGAAAGAGCAACAATTTCATTTATTTTATCAATTTGTTCAGAATCAATATCAGAGTTTGGTGCATGCGTCAATGTGTTAGCTATTTTCACTACACCTTCATAAGATTCCATAGCTAATTGAATACATTTGTCTCTACTAGACAAACTAGTTTTAAAAGTTCGTTGATCGGGTTCAGTAAAAGTTTCAGTTTTCACAGTTTTATAGTCAACAGATCTTAAATCATCATCATACTTCTTGGCTAGCTTATGTAAACCTAATTCAAATTGTTCTGATTGTAAATATAATAAAGACCCTAAGTTACATTGACTTAATAAAATCTTTTTAGGATCCGATTTAGAAATAATCATTAACTTATTTAATTTAATATTCAAATCGGTAGAAATGGAAAGATCACCTAAAGAAATATTGATAGCTATCAATAAATTAATTAAATTGATATACTCATCCATAAATGGTAAAGTGAACGTTGCTTCAGGTTGGGAAGTTTCATTGACACTAGCTAAAGGAACCCCTAATTGAGCTTCGATTTCAGTAGTAGCAATGATTGAATGGGTGAATAAAATGGCTTTGGAAAGGGTTGGATTCATTTTATTCAATTCCACTAACTTGATGGCTATTCTAAGATCCTTTTGAATAAAATGATGTTTCTTTTCAATAGACAACTTTTTATCTTCAGTTAATACCTTCAAGTATAATGAAGCTATCTCATTATAAACAAAATTAGCATTATCAAGCATATTTAGTCTCTCATACATTTCTGCAATCTTCAATTGAATTCCAGTATATTCATCATCCAATGGGTCCATATCAAGATGTTTACATTCATGTAAGGCTTCAATATAATGTTTTAAGGCCAATTGATAATCATATTCTCCTTTATCACTTTCAGCCCAAAGTCCTTTACGTAAAATTTTAGCCACTGATGATGGAAATGTATGTGTAGGCCAGTACAAATAATAAAGAAGACCTAATGCAGCAGATAAAGTGGCCATAGTGGCTAAACCTCTTCTAAATCCAGAAGGTCTATATGGATGATTATAATTGTACGATAAGGATCTACGACTTCCATGATTCAATGAATTATTAAATATTGGGGGTTTACGAAATATTGAAGGTTTCAGGATATTCCGAAGTGAATGAAAGGAGCCAATTCCTGTCTTTGTTGTCTTAATAGCATTCAGACGAAACATTGTTGATGGCAAGTGAATTTGATGATGATTTAAAGAGTTCGCATTTTAAAAACTACAACAGAAAATTTTCGAGTTGTGGTGAGTGAGAGAAGTAGCAAAGGAAATATCATAAGTAATAATTTCATTCCCATGGTTAAAAGTAATATATTATCAATTTTCACGGGACGGGAGAGCAGTGATATTGATGTGCCTATTGATGATGGTAGTGACTGTTTGCCATGTTTAACTATACAATCACTCACTAGTATTGGGTTAGGATGCTACTTAAATTCTAACAGAATATTTATGGAAGGGGGTAAAATAGATGTTAATAAATCCCCAATTATATGGCAGAGGTCAGTAAAAGCAGGAGGATTACTTCTCATTGGATTTGGAGTATATAGGATGAGTGAGTTGCAAAAATGGTTTAGAAATACATAATTGATACCCATACAGGAACGAAAGAAAAATATAGAATAGTATACCACACCCCACCCATGATAATGGGGGGCACACATAAGGGTGTAATATTTTTTGGATCAAATAATTATTTTATGCGATAATGGTTCAGTTGCATCGCCTACACCGAAAAGAAACCTCATGTGAGAACAGCCTTTTACGTCCTGTTTCGGAAGGGATAACAATACGATTGCCAAAAAAAAAATGTCAAAAAAACTGTGAAAATCGGACCTCAAACCCTCCAGGCTATGTTATACTGTGATTAACTATATTGGGTCAAATGCTCTACACATCGCCTTTAGCAATTCCATAAAGAATGTGTCGGATTAATTGCTCGGCAATTGTAGTATAAACTCGTAGTAATAGTTTCAAAGTAGGGAATGAAGTGTGATTGTATGGAGGAACTCTTGAAGACTAATTCATCAGATTGTTATCGCAATCTATCTATTGAGAAATCACAAAGACATTTTGAGCAAGGTACAAATTATTAGAGTAAACGAGAGTCAGTGGCAGTGATCTAGAGGCTCATGTTCAAATAGTTTAAGGTACCCTCTTTATGTCAAACCAAGTTCGAGGGTGATGGAAGGAAAAACTATATTCTGTACCTGCTTCGTTGAACAAAAAGTGTTCCTAATGGTCAATGCCCACAAACCTGCACGGGTTTGTGGTCATGGTCCTGACATATTACACGCCTTAACTATAATTGAAACCAAAAACTGCAATTACGGCTAAAAAAGCCTTTGGCTCTAAAAATAACAATCAGCCATTCTTTTGCTCGACAGGTTTCATAGCAAGCTTAGTGGTCCAGCATATATTTGCATGTGTCGATGATCCCTTTAGTTGACTGCTTAATGACGAAATTGCTGTACGAAATCTCAGAATGTCTGGAGGACAAGGAACTTTTCAGGTACAAAACTTCAGAACAATGGATCTATTTATAACAGAGGACCAAAACGGGTAACTTTTATAGCCAATATCAAGAGCCCTGGAGGGTAGTGTCCCTAACTAGCAGGCTAGTGGACAGCAAAAACAAAACACGTAGTAGCAAAGTTAACCGAGGTAGCGTCTATATTGGAGGCTATTCAGTCTAAGCCTCGACTATTGGATTTGCTTTGGAACTGGCTTGCTCAATAAGTTTATGGTTCATTACGTTCTTTAATGCTAATGAATCACTCTATAATAGTCTTTAGAGGGTTCACTATGCATCTCGGCTTTTCAACAACTGTGCCACTATATTCCTTATGTAGATATCGGTTTAAAGTTTCAATTATTCATAACTATTGCATATTTTT